>JAGFPH010000539.1:438377-453913 GCA_018207615.1 Philaenus spumarius
ACACCAAAAACATCAAAATCGGTTAAAAACTCTAGGAGGAGTTCTACTCACAAAATAACCCCTAGCAAATTAATTATGTATAGATAGATACAAAGCTAGAGAGAAAACTATTCGATCGATTTCAACCAAATTTGCACCAGACATGTCCAGTACGCCTGTATAGACGCACGAAAAAGGGTTTTGAACAATTTTGAAAAACAACCCCCTTTTGGCCAAAAAACCCCCAAAAAATCAGTTATTATTATTTTATAAAAAAACGGCTCTAATGATTTTGATAAAATTTGGCTTATTTGTAGCCTTTAATGTGCCCTATAGTCATGAATACAAACAGTGAGTGAACGGTGTTTGTGACAGTGGAGAGATGGGTTGTACAATATAAAAACAAACAAACAATATAGTTATAGGTGATCTGAAACTAATATATTTTGTTTCATTTAAAAGTAGGTATGTAGCCTACATGGGTTCAATTTAGGCCTACTTGCGCTATAAGATACTCCCACGCTTTCATTAGGCTAACTGGCATAAAGTAAATTTATGTAGCTATTTCAACGAAAGTTAAAGGCGAAAACCTGCAGGGATTTTTTTCTCTTCGATTTATATTCACCATTCTTTCAAATAAAATTAATTAAAGTAATATTCAAATATTTATTAGCGAAATAGACAGAAAGGTAGGCTTACAACTTCAACGCGAATTATCAATATTTTTCTACCTTCATGGCATGTAATGAAACTGTGTTTTTCTATTGCGTTTTTATTTCTCTTGGATTTAATTTAATTAGAAACTGTAATTAGACCTAGAACTCACAGTTAGCGTAAAGAGCCTAATTCTTTTAATTCAGTCTAGGCTATAGACTACATTTTTTAAATAAAATTTCAAATCAGATACAAAATGATTACTCTTAAATCTAATTCAGCTTTAAAACTGTCCCAAAACGAACTAAGCCAGTGTTATTTGTAAAATGTTAAGAAAAACGAAACCTAGGAAACAAACCACCTAACATTAAATCAAGAAACATTGATAGGGTACAAAATTGATAGCCCCAAAACAGGTAACCATATTTTAAATAGCCTATTTAAAAGCTGTTAGCTATATATAGGCCATATCAAAATAATTAGGCCTACATTTTCTTTGACTATAAAATTCCATCGTTGACAAAAATCGAGATCTTTCAATACATTTAAAGTGTAAGACATATTTTTCTCATATCTGATTTAACAATGTAAAGGTAGTTTAATTAGTTTCAAGGTCGATTCAAGGTTATAGTATAAGCTGATTCTAAGTGAACTATGTAGGCTAATAGGCCTAATTCTCTAGGTTTTGCTGTTGCTGCAGTATAAACTAGGTCTAGCCAGAAAACAGTAGGTCTATTTCGTTTACATGGAGGTCAATCGTAATACAGGAATTAGCGAAACAAAAGTTACAAAATTCAAACTATTTGCAAATGTTGTGTGCCTTTTATTTATAAAAAAAGTATTATAATTTAATCAATCACAGTGAAACAAATTAATCACCAGTTAGGACAGTATTTAAAGTTTAACTTGTAGGCATTACATTTTTTAGGCGAATAACTCAACTTGTCGGTTTATTAGCAGTTCATCTCATACACAAATTTGGCAAGAAAGTAGGTCTATAGCAAAGATAATTCATTTTATACAATAAAGGAATAGGCTAAAGTAATAATTTTAGGCCTATTTTGAACATTAAATAATTATTTAAGCACAGCCAAGAGTCCAAAATTCAATACATTTTATTACTAGACCTTATTATTATTTATATATCTATGATTTGTTATGTTTAGGCTATTTTAGAAAATAAAATAGAAATAAGTTATAAAATTTGTTTAAATTTTTTTCAAAAGTTAGGAAAAATATTTTGGTTATTAATGTTAAGGACGGAGTTAAAAAAAAACTATTTTAAAATATTTGATAATGCCAGTAAAAATCAGCTGAGTTAGCTAATTTAAAATATATATATATATATAGGCATACAGTATGTTATTTTGAAAGATAGATATATAAAATAGATAAATTGTTAATATAATAAAACAGAATTAGACTGCTGTCTAACACAATAAACAAACAATTCAACATAAAACTAAATAAAATGTTTGTGTAAGAAAAAAAGAAACTAAAATGTAAAATAAAACAATTTGTATAAAAATAATCACTTAATCCTATGTCAAAACTAACAACAGATAAAAGATGTATACAAACATTTGAAAACACAAATTAACTCGAGCGAAAACAAACCGTTAACAGAGCACAGACGTCAAAATACACACAACATTATCAACGAGTGAAATACTATAAACAAAGTTTGCTTTCAAACCGGACTAATAGTCCACCATCTTGGATTCTATGCGCATGTGCGGCTAACCACTCCCCTCCTCTAAACCGATTGGTGGGATAAATAGCTTGAAATAAAACCCATTGGTTGGACTATTAAGTGAAAAGTTAATTTGGTTTTCAGATTTCAGGAAAAAAATGCTTGTGTAACTTAGTTTAAGCAGCAGAAATTTATGATAAATGTCAAAATGAAGTGTTGGTAACCGTAGCTCTAACTTTGTTGTGTTTAAATAGTCTTGCCAAATTGTATATTTTAGAATTTTGGCTAGCACTTGAATAAAACGTGCATAATAATTTTGATTTAAGTAAATAGTTTTAATGCCTTACTTCTGGTTGCTTTAAATCACTAAAGTTGTCAGTTTGATGGCTGATGGCGGTGTAACTAAAGGGTCTGTGCTTGATGATTTCCTTTTTTTATTTATATAGGCTATACTAGTGGACCTGGCAATACTTCTTTCTCTATTGCTTGATTTAATTTTAAGGGTGGTTAACCCGTTTCATCCCTTTGACTTAAAGGTCGGCTTTAGCTGTCGGCCATGTTGGCTGACACTCCATAACACCAAGGTTAAATTAAAATCCAAATTTTTCCTTTATTTTTGATCGGAAAATTAATTATAAACGATAGGCCTATGTCATTTTAAAGCTATGGTCAATATGCATGCAAATGGCTTTTTCAAAACTAAGAAAAATATATTGTTTAATATTTATTAACAATTTAAAACATTGATTTTTAATATTTTTTTATGTTGTCACTATTAATTATAGCGAAAAACTACCAAGTCATTCGCATGAAGAATTTCGTCCCCAAGAGTTTGGTATTTTTTTAAAAACGCTATTTGAACAATTGCGGGTTTTAAATGGATTTAGGCTGAGCAATGTCCGTGTAATCTACCGCCGCTATAGGGTGATTTTAAATATTTTTTTTACATTGTAACTATTAATTATAGCGAAAAATTACCAAACCATTCGGATGAAGAATTTTGTCCCCAATATTTTGGTATTTAAAAAAAAGCTATTTCAATAATTGTAAGGCCTACCGTTAAAACAATGTAGGCCTAAAGTAACAAACAGCTGCAGAATATCTGAATATTTATGTAATAGTCCAAAAGCCCAAATAAACAATAGCCTAACATAATGATGCTAATAAATAAATTAGGAATCAAACGGAAATAAACACTTGGCAGCCTATATTCTACCTTCACAGATTTATTTACTGGACATTCAAATTTAAAAAAGTATAGCCTACATTTTGTAGCCTACTATTTCCTTCCTTTGTAGGCCTACTTCTATGAAAAGTCTATCAAAATGAAATCATAATAGTCTACAGCTAATGAAGGCCTAGATTCTCGTAGTTGGTTAGGCCTACGTGTCTATTGATATTTCTATTTAGGCCTACATTAGATAATTTTGCATCTTTATTTCATAGGCTATATATTTTATTTCAAATTTTACTATGTTAGTTATTTTAAATTAAATAACCATTATATTTAAAACGTTTGTAGGGTCTTCACAAGCCTAGTTTTGCCCGCCAAAAGTAACAAATATATTTTCCCCTTGTTCAGTCACTCATTCAGCCGGTGCTCTTCACAGTTCCTACTGATAAGTCATTGGCACAGTCTCATTGGAAGCTGCACGCGAAGGTGCGAGAGAAGAGACTGTCAATCTTGTAGCGCCGACCCTAATAATAATATTACAAATCATCTTAGAACAAAGTCTATCCAGAAAGGAAGATAGTCAACACATTTCCCAACACTAATTTTAATCAATTTAAAAATATATTTTTTTTTTAATGGGCCAAAAATTGTTTGGTAACCTAGCAAAAGAAATGAAATAGCCTATAGGCACACCTCATGTTAAATTTACTAAATATGTATGTAAAACATGCCTATTTCAAGTAAGTAATGTGAAGCTACAATTAGGCTTACGTAAAAATCAGATAACGTAGGCTAGGCCTAATTCAAAAAAGGAGGTTCTGTTCGAAATTTTAAAGTGGGTGGCCATTTTGGAAAAATGTCAGTTATCACAACGTAAAACTACCAAGTTATACCTAATAGCCTACTAGATAGACATCCCTTTAAAATGAGAGTTCAAAACCTTTTCTGTCTCTTTTATAAGACGAAAAATCCACCTTATTCACATGTTTTCAGACATTTTATTTATCCTCCATGTCGATTGGTCTTTACTTTAGCAGTTTATAATTTAGGCCTATATTAATTAATTTTAAAAACAGGCTATATAGATTACAAGTAAGGCAATTAACTTATAACAATTAATTAATATAAGGGGTAGGTTAAATACGTAAGTAGGCCTAGATGATTAGGCCTATAACTAATACAAATCTGAAAGAAAAATGAATGTGATTACAAATATTGATGAATGAATTTACAATAGCAATAGGCCTATTTGTTGACAGTTTCAAACGACAGTGTAGCCTCCATTATTATCGATTCTCTTAAAGTATAAATCATTTGGCACTTTTCCGAACCAATATTTATATCAGATTAATTCCCATGTTTTATTGTAGCCTACATGTTAAGATAAAACTGTCAAAAAAGAAATGAATATTAATGAAACAAAACTTTGTCAATGGATGTCAATATCGTTGACATTTGTTGAACTGTTTGGAACACGAAAAATCAGGAAGCAATTGGTATTGATTTGTTATGGAAACTTTATCTGTTACATAACATTAATGTAGGTAAATAGGCCTAGGCCTAATACAAAACTAACAATTCAGCTGAATTGGATAAAATCATTACGTCATTTCTTACGTAGACTTACTGACCAAAGTGTGGTAACCTAGTTTTGGTTGACCTAGTGATGCAATTTAGAAAAGGCATAGAGAGGAAACGGTAGACTTTAGGTTAAAGAAAATTAACTTCTCAAAATTAAGTTAGGCTAGTATATAATATTTATCCACAGAAGGATTTATCCACATAGGCCTATACGATTTCAAAAAAATAAACACTTATTAAAAAACGAAGAGAAAACATTAAAACAATTCTTGTATACAAAGTAATATTTTGATTATTTTACTAGAAATATTTTAGAGGGTGTGTAACTTACATTTAACATAAGAAATTTAACTATTCCATCGATTTCAAACAAATGTGCGCCAAACACGTCAATTAGGCCTGTAGGCCCTATAGATACACGAAAAAAGGTTTTGAAAATTTTTGCAAAACAACCCCCTTTATGGCAAAAAAACCCCAAAAATCAGTTATTATTATTAGCTAAACGAGAATTTTTAGAAAGATGCGGTTTTTTGCATATGGTAGGGTACATTAAAGGCTAAAAATAAGTAAAATTTTATCAAAATCGTTAGAGCCGTTCTTAAAAAAAAAAAATAAAAAAAATAACTGATTTTGTGCGGTTTTTTTGCCAAAAAAGGGGTTGTTTTTCAACAAATTTCAAAACCGTTTTTCGTGCATTTATACAGGCCTACTTGACATGTCTGGTGTAAATTTGTTTGAAATCGATTGAACAGATTTCACTCTAGCTTTGTATAGGCCTACATACAGACATACATTTTGTAAAAACCACGTTTTTGGACTCAGGGGGTCCCAAAACGGATATTTCCACAAAAATCTCAACATCGATTTTTTGCGATCACTATACTTTCTCTATACTATAGTATAGTGAGAAAGTAAAATTGTTAAATATGTTCTTAAAATTGTATTCTTAGTGCCTATCTATTTTTATTGACACTATTTGAAAATAAAATGTCATAACTTATGAATATGAGTTCATTTTTAACAAATTAAAACATTAAGACACCTTTTTGAAACGAATTTTCTCATTAGGCCTAATGAATAAATCAAAAGTAATACATAACTTTCGAAAATTCTTGGGAGCGGAGTGGTGTAATGGTTAACGCGATTGTCCAAGTTTGCTAAGCATTTAAGGCCTAGTTGGAACCTCCACACACAGTTGCGCAGGTTTGGGCCTACTGGCGTTCGAATTAAGTGGCGGCTCGTAGCTAAAATTAGTGGGGGTGCTTCACCAGAAAATGTTTAACCTTTGTTTTTAAATTGTATAAAAGAAAACAAACATGTATAAAAAGAAAATGTATTCATAAACTTGATAAAATCCTAAAAGAACAAAACCAAAAATTGTTTACTTAATTTAATCTAAATTTAATTGATCTATTAATTTAAAAATGAAATCTATTCTTCTTGTTTCAATTTGCGGGAAAAGATCACCAATTTGCGCTAACGCTACCTAAATAAACTTTATATTCTTGATTTAAATTTAAACTAACGTATAAGCCTATTTTCGTACTTTAAAAATAAAACAGTGTCACGATCTACTTGTGCAATGTAGCAATGTAAATATGTTTTTATCATACTGCATTAAGGCCTTTAATGCATGCCTTCTTAGAGTACGTCCACAGTGCACCGCCTCTTGCTTCTATCACGGCAGGCTAGCCAGAAAAAATGTAGGAAGAAATGTACCCCGCCGCCTGCTTATTCAACCAGCTCAACCCGGCTTTACCAGCTTTTACAGGAATGAATTATTGTTTCTTTTCTCGCTTCCCGATTCACACGCTCGGTCAGTCAGTATAGTGTAGAACCTTCTTTTGTTTTCTTTATATAAATATTAATTTAAAAGGAAGGACGGAAGTGGATAAAGACATTTTGATTTCTAAAGTGTTTCTAAAAAGTGTTATATGGGACAAACGGTTGAAGGGTCATGCAAGACGCAACATTGTGGACAAGGCGTGGGAGGAGATAGCTGTTAAATCAAGCAGGTTCGCGAAGCGGTAGGTTCTGCCGAGAAAGGCGGTGCACTTTGGACGTATACCTTTACGTCCGTAAAGTGGATGTTTATTGAAGTCACTCGCTACTTGCTCAAAAAGTCAGCTGATTAACAGCTGTAACTTCAAAAGGTTCAGCTTTTTTTACAACATCTGATTGTAGCAATGTTGCGCACAGGTTAAATTTCTCTTCCACCAGCCATGGCCAGCACACTGCTGAGCATCAGTGTGCTCTCTTCCTAGCAGCCTTGCGCCACAGACTATAGAATCTATAGTCTGTGCTTGCGCACAACAGCCGTACCAAGCCACTAAAACAGTGAAGCGCACTGTTCCATAACCGAGATTTTTTAATTTTTTCTATAGGTAGGCTAAACTGGGGGATGGCTTCTAATATTAGGCTCAAGGATTATTATATTGCACAAGTATACAGAAAGAATTAAAGATAAAAGGACTCATTATATTATATGTTATCGATAATGTCAAGTGGACTAGGGGGTGCTGCAGTTCCACAGTGCCTATATGTGAACTGCCACTGGCTATTATTGTATCTATCTTTAACGGTTTAGATATGTTAACACCAGACAGTGTTATATTAGAAAATGTTTTCTCATTTCAACTATTAGTCAGCCCTTTTTTGGAAAATTGTGGTCTAACACATCATGTACACGGACAATGGTCAACACACTATATAAAATAATAAGTTTTTTGAACTAATGCTAGGCCTATATCGTAATAAACCCACATTTTAACTTTCCCTGATTTAACGGGTTGGATGTAGAATATAAATAGAGTAAATGTGTAAGAGAAGTCACTTTAGTGTATATAGGCCCTAAGCTCGTTCATATAAGATGTTGTGTTAAAACAATCTCTATAACTTACAAATTTTTAAAACATTTGTCATACGCCTATACTTGACAGATCGGTTTATTAAAAACGGTAACCGCATATATAATGCTAAGCGATAGAAGAAAATGAATACATTTTCATTAGTTATTATATTTCTGCAAAATAAAAATTTAGTGTGGAAATAACTATGGTCTTAAAGTTTTAATGAAATAACGTAGGCCTACTAATGACGTAAAGTAAAGTTGGTTTACTTTTTCATGTTGTGAAATGCGTGTTTCTTTTTTACCTTATTACATTGATTATTTACTGATTGTAATTTGTTATTAAAATAATTTAATAACTAAAATGCATTTATTCATTTTTCCACTCACTTATATTTTTTTTATATTATATAATTTAGGCGGCCATAAAAAACTAAAAATTTAGTTTTTGGCAGTAATTTTGAAATACTGTAGTTGGAAAAATTAATAAAGTTGAAATACAAAACATGCTGAAACCCCTTCAATCTATACTATTATATAAAATCTAATGGTTTCTGTCTGCCTGTGTGTGTGTTACTCAATTACGTAAAAACAACTGGATGGATTTGAATGAAATTTGGCACACATTTAGATCACGACCTGGAATGAGACATAGGCTATAAATCATTTTGATTTAAGGGTTGAAACAACCCCTAAAACAATAAATATTTATTATTATACTTCCATTAAGACTAGAGAGCTGGAAATTTGTACATTTATTTCTTACAAAAGATATATAGAAAGTAAACCATATTTGTATTTTTTAGTGTACTGCTAAGGGGTGAAAATGTAACAACTCCTAAAACAATACAAATTAATTAGGCTCTATTATACTTCCCAATAAGCTATGCGGCGGATCTTTGGACCGTGTGCGAAGACACGGTACCTGCTAGTTTGATATAAAACTAGACCTACATTGCCATTTTAAATTGTTTAAATATTGTCTTTTATTTTTCTGAAATTCAAAATTAGTTTATGCTAAAAATAGACAACTTGTGGACTGTGCCCGAGTTAATCGTTGTTTAAAAGGGTGTATCGTTAGCAGTGTTTGGTAGATTTATCATAGGTCTAGTAAAAAAACAGAACCAACATTTTGTACGTTATAGTTGCCATTTTGAAACGGGACCACGTGAGTATTTTTTCTCAAATTTTATTTTTTACAGATATTTAAAATGCTGCAACTTACAAGCTATATTTATATAAGAAAACTAGGGGCTCTGCCCCTGGACGCTTCGCGTCCCAACTCCGTCTCGGCCTTCAGCCTCAGATGGCTGCTTCGCTTCGCTCGCAGTTGGAAAATTCCATAAAGAATCTCGTTAATCTTTGGCTCGTTTGTAGGTAACCGAGCATAAATCAGCTGTTTTATTTGGCAGCTGACTCAAACTCATTAAGGGTCTTCTATACCTTGCGTAAAACAGCAAAATTATGCACTTCGTACTGTCGTGTTTCGGACGTCGTTTTTCAACCTAAAAAGTTGTGAAACATCTTAAAATTGTTCTTAAAGGCTTGTTTGTGCTTTTGTCTTACATCTCATAATTGAAAGAAATCGACGGCAACTCCCTTTAAATCAACAGTTTAACTGAGTAAAAATCGATTATTTTTAACGCATTTTTTGGGAGTTTTAAGCAATAATTTCCATATTTTAAGCTAACACGTAAAAAATATAAAGCCTTCTTTATAAATTAAAGTAGTTTCCCAGATTATTAATTTATAAATAAAATCCGAAACACGTTATTACGAATGCATGTTTCACCGATTTTGCGGCTTCAGTCAGACCTTTTGTATTGAAATCATACTGTACACTCGGGAGTTTTCTTCAAGGTAAAGAATAGCCTTAAAGTGTGGGGAATCAATTATACCTTTAGTATAAGTGGGGCCTGGGGCGGACCTCCCCCTTGGGGACGCCACTGGGTTTAAGGCACAACTAAAAGAAACTAAAGAAATCACAAATACAATACGTTTTCTCAATTCTCTTGTGTATAAAGGATTTTAGTTATTTTAAATTGTGTATATAGGCTTTACGAAATTAAAACTATATTCTAAATAAGTTTTTTGGACGATTTTAGGTTAAAATTGCATTGCATCTAAATTTGATTAACTTACAGATGTACACTACGTACTTCGAACAAAACTTTTAATTGTTTTATTTTATAATGTCAAAAGCAGTAGGCTAATAGCATAGATCATGAATATTAGGTTATCCAAATACAATGCTAATAGTAGAATGTTTACAAAACAAAAATATCAGCTACAATCGTTTAAAAAATTTGCTGTAAATTAAAATTTTGAGATAACAAATTGAAATAGTGATGGTGCGTTTTTATGGCATTAGACATAATTTAATTTTGTTAAATTATGCCTAATGGGGGGGGGGGGACTTCGAAGCCTGTTTGGAGGTTCCAACTGTTGCAGACTAGAACCTCTCACCACTAAACTACTTGTCACATTAAAAACATGACATTTTGACATCATGGCAATGAGACACACATCAATGTTCAAAACAATTCGTTGTCTTAAACACTGACGTTTAGTCAGACAAAAATGTTGTGATGCGTTGCCATGACACTAAAAGTAGGGCTATTGATTTGAATTCACTTGAAAGAACCTTTAATTTGTCAAATTAGTATTATTGTTATGGAGAACAGCTGAGTACAGCTGTTCATATAAACTACCAGTAAATAAATATGACTGTAGGTTATGAAAACAAATCTCACTACATTTTGTTCGATTTCCAAGAACACACAGAGCAAACTACAAACAATGTCACAGATAGCCTATTAAGACCATGTTGACGTATCGCCCACACGAGTTGATGGTTCGTACACATAAACAACTCCCATAAACAGTCCTGTACAATACTAACACAGTGTGTGTAAGTCCATATCCAAAATAAACGTCTGAGCATTATTAATTGTGTCATAAACAGTCTTGTACAAACATTTATTCGCTTCATGTATTGTAACTTGTACATTAATATTTCTTTAAAAGTGAATTGTTGCTATATATTTTGGAAAGTATTTTTTCTGCATGCAATTGTTTTTTTAAATTGATGATATTTCACCAGTAATAAAACATACCTATGTTTTTTATAAACCATACATAGGCTAAAGTAGATTATTCCTAGAAATGTATTAATTATGACCTACAAATCATCAATTCAAAGAGGCTGCCATTATCATCCTTCAGTTTATGATATACTTAAATTATACGTTTCTAAACAAAAAATAAGTTTTGATTAAACAAAAATATTACTGTATTGTTATTAAGACTTATACCGATATAGAAATCCGGAAAACCTGGATGCGACCCCAGCAGAACGGGAATTGAAGCAGAACCCTCGTAGAGCCTAAATGCCAGTAAGGTAACTGGCTCGAGACCATTCGGGGCAAACTGTGTTCGGAGTGTATCCAAATATGGTACCGTGGGCGTTACACTTCGTCTCAGTGCAGCACATGTAGAGAATCGACTTCGTGGTGGCAGAGGATATTATACTAGATGTAGATGGTCACCCCGCCCAGAATTTGAGCAAGTGTCTACATACGCCTGCATCCTTTTGCGTTTATACTGCTCAAAATCCACTGTATTATTATTTTATCTACTTTTACTTTCTCACTATACTATAGTATAAAGAAAGTATAGTGATCGCAAAAAAAATCGATGTTGAGATTTTTGTAGAAATATCCGTTTTGGGACCTACTGAGTCCAAAAAAGTGGTTTTTACAAAATGTCTGTCTGTATGTATGTCTGTATGTATACAAAGCTTGAGCGAAAACTATTAGATCGATTTCAAACAAAATTGCACGAGACATGTCAAGTAGGCCTGCATAGATGCACGAAAAACGGGTTTGAAAATTTTGAAAAACAACCCTCTTTTTGGTTAAAAACCCCCCAAAAAATCAGTTATTATTTTTTTATAAAAACACGGCTCTAACGATTTTGATCAAATTTGGCTTATTTGTACCCTTTATGTACCCTACCATATTCAAAAAACAGCATCTTTCTAAAAATTCTCGTTTAGCTAATAATAATACTAAAACTGATTTTTAGGAGTTTTTTGGCCATAAATAGGGTTGTTTTTCAAAAATTTCAAAAGCTTTTTTCGTGCATCCATACAGGCCTAATTAACGTGTTTAGTGCAAATTTGTTCGAAATCGATCGAATAGTTTTCTCTCTAGATAATACTAATAATATTTATTAGTTAATCTCGTACTTTAATAAATCACCTCTCCTACCCCACCTACAAATATGAAGTCACAGTGAATCTGTTTAATAATTTAAATATGTTTGTGAGAAAGTATTTGCTAATTCCTGGTACTGTTTGTTGTAGTAGATAAGATATTTAGTTAAATTTCGATTACGTATTGTTGTATGTAAATGTGCCTAAAACTTTATTTTGAAAAAAGTTTGTTCAAAAAATATATCGAAAACTGTTCACTTTAGGTCTACAGAAAGTGTACAAAAACTAAATATTTACAATTTTCCACGCGACTTAGTTGTCTACGTTTGCAAAACTTCGATATGAGAACATTTAATTTATCTAGCTCCCGTCTTATCAAAATAAATAGATAGTAAGATGTATTCTTGTTTAGTTTTGAGTCTTTATATAAACAGCTATAAAGCTAAAGTTGAGTTCTCGTTGCACGTCTAGCCAAATATCGCAACGTTTAAAGTATTTGTACTCGATTACGTCATTCGTCAATTCAGCGTTTTAAGCCACAGTGGATCCATTGTTAGCGACCTATTTAATAACGGGGACATTCCAGCTGATGATCAGCTGTTTTGGTTGAGATGCCGAGTTAAAGATGTAGTAGTAGGACTAGATGAATCTGATGCTTAAGATCCTAGAGGATTTGAATCAATCAAGCGAAGAGATCCTGGTTAAACTTAAGGGTCTTTTCAACAAGGATGGATTATTTAGTAGTCTTTCTAAAATAGGTTGCATCAACAGCTGGCTTTGCAGAATCTGTTGTTAATTAGAAGGTTGGAAAACTACGACAAATCAGCTGGATAGACATATATAAAAAATACGTTGATTGCTAGCAGACGGAGACCATTCAGTAAATCCTCTCATAAGAGAAAAACAATTAAATCAAACACCATGTATCTCATGTTGATGAAACTTTTGCATCTAAAATAACATTTATTTTATTCAAAATATTTCGTATAATATCGATTATGTTTCATCATTTTTTTTTAGTTTGTGCTTATAAGTGATTGGATAAGTAAAATCTTAGATGATTAGTTTAAGTGGCTTAAACAGGCTAAACTGTTAAAAATATACCAGCACTGTAGATAGAGAAACAAAATTTGGAATCTGCAAAAAATGAAAACGACTACAAAAAATATCCGTAGTTATAGCCCAGATAAAGGTTTTAAATATAACATGGTGTTTTAAAATAAAACATGGTTTTGCCATAAGAAAATCGGGGTTGTGTGGTACTTCTTATCATCTGTAACTAGGAGCCATTCGTCGTGGTGCCAGGATCTAAATTTCTCCGCATTTAAACCATTGCGGTACCTTAAATTGTTTCCCAGATAAAGCTGTTAAATATAACATGGTTTTCCTGCTTTCCCTTATACCATCACTGTAATTTACCGATGAGAGGAAATACCATAAACACCCCATTTTATTTGGGAATACTAAATATTTATAAGCTTTATTCCGGAAACTATTCGATGAACAGCAGTTTTAAATAAAGTTATTTCCCATGTTATACCGATCGTTTAATTTTATTTTTTAACTATTTTGTTGAGTTAACTGGAAGCGCAAGGAAAAATAAATGGATTTACTTACTTAAAAAAATAGTCATTTTATTCTAGAACAAAAATATATTTAACAAACAGTCGTGGGACTGTCGACAGAAGTGAAAATTGTCATCGTTGGCTTTATTGGTTTTATCTAAAATTTGATCATTGGTTTTATCTTGTCCAAAATCTATTGGTTTTAAAATTAAAATCTAAAAATAACATAAATATGATTGTCTATAGTAAAATAATAATTAAAAAAAAAACAATTGTAGGTTTGACCTATAAACTGAACCAACACATATTTCTTAAAAATCTTCGAGAAAGAATTACTTTATTATATAATTCGAATATCTGTTTATGTCTTTTTGACCAAATACTTTTCTCAAAAATAGCCTAGTGGGGTTTCAACTTAAAACCCAATTGTCTAAACTGATTCGACTACTTGTACATTCAGTACGGGTGTTCCGTTTCACTCTATATTCTAGAATAAATTCTAAATGTTTGGGTCTTAAAACCTGGAAATCAATAATTAAAGTTGTAGAACTAAAACATTTTGTAAGTTTTAAAATACTTCTCCTAATCGCATTACGGCTACTGCGCCTTCATTTATAAGATTCGTCAACCCTTCCAACTCTCAGTTTATAATGAAATTACGTACTAGTGATTGGGCATCAAATTGAACAAAAACTTAGTAAAAATAGACTCTGAGTTTTTTTTGTTTTCAATAGGTTTTGAGCCATAGGGGTTTTGTCCTTAGGCAAACGATTATTGACTATTCCACTAACCCCTCTTCTTCAGCGCATCCCCCAATTCCCATTTGGGGTAGTACATAAGAATACAAAAATAAAGATAAACAAATATCAATCGGAATAAATACTTGATTTATTTAAAAAAATGTCTTTTATATTCAATTAATAGACGGCGAAATCGTTTAAGTTTTTAATCAAATTTACCTTTTTATATTTTATTCCCTTTTCATCAACTTTAACAAAAAATGCGCGGGAGAAGTAGTGTTTTAATTTTACGATGCCCTTTTTTCAGGACGAAATACAAATTTTACTTTTTGTTTTAGTACAATAATGATGTAATTGTAAAAAAATAGTAATAATTTTGTTTAAAACATTCGTTCTATTTTTTAACGATTCACATTAGGCCTATACCTCAGTCACCACCACTAAAAATGTGTTTCATCTATAGCATTTCAATCCCAAATTGTGTCTATTTTATTCATAGTACCTGTAGTACTGAGCGACCGAGCATCGCTTAGTATTTTTTTTGTATTTTTTTTTTAGGAAAATGTATGTAAATACGAATCGCATACTGAATAAATATGAATATTTTTCGATCTTACATACATATTTATTTATGAACTGTATATTTAAATAAAAAAATAAAAAACGTGAGTGCAATAGTTTAACATTTTATTAGAATATAATATCTGCTATATTATAATATTTTTTTACTACATATATATTTGAATACACTCAGTTTTATCATGACTAAATTTGATCTTAACCCAGGGGCGGCTCCAGGGGGGGCCATGGGGGCCATGGCCCCCCCCGAGAGCTCAGAAATTTTTTTTTGTATTTCAAATTCATCCATGTGTATATAATATTATTTATGAACCAATATCGGAAAAGCCATTTAGAAACAAGATTAGCAAAGACGAAACTTAATTCTTTATTTCTATATCATATTCACTTATACACAGGCACTCCTCGTTATACGCGGTCCCGCTTTACGCGATTTCGCTTTTACGCGGTAGAAAAAGTCCTTAACATAGTGGTTACCCTTATGCTCTAGATGTGCAATAAGACGGG
>JAGFPH010000539.1:453923-511632 GCA_018207615.1 Philaenus spumarius
TTTTCAAATATTTTGCGTTTAAGGTTATTAAAACGTAAAAAGCGTTAGAAATATAGATAAATGCCAAATGCCACTCTGCCACTGACTCACTATTCATCACTATTTCTCAAAAACGACAAAACATATTAACTTGAGTTACTTGAGACAAAGGTTTTGTATTTGAGCTGAGTTGTTTGAAGGGTAGGCTACAGTTGATAATTTTATGTTTTGGTGCGCTGTCTTCCGTCAAGGTCAGTGCTCTCATAACGGTGCCCACCCCACCCCCTACTAACTCTTAATTCTCCATTATCAATACATATCATTATTCATTTTCATATTTAATTTTCAATTCAACCAAATAAATAATTTTATTTATAAGCTTGTATATATAACTGAATCTTAGTTTTTATGTTTATGAATCTAATTTTTTTATGCCTATGAATGTATTTTTTATGTTATTTTTTAGACTTACACAGTTACTTAAATTGTTTTAGTTTATTAATAAAATGTTGAAACTTATTTCGTTATTAAGATGAAAACATTATTTGTGGCATAAATAAAACATTGAACGTTTATTCTGAAAGTGATACTTATTTCCTGTTTGTGTGGATTGAAATAGTTTCATAACTACCCAGACCATAGAGTAAGTAATTGATCTGTTAAAATACTTTCTAGCATTCTATATTTCGAACGATAACATATTAGGCTGAACTAAACGTACAATCATAACAAAGTTGAAGTACATTTATGTTACAGTAATATATAAAACAAAATTCTTTAATCATGCAATTATTAAAATCTATAACAAAGTGTTAATAAAATCGTTTTGGGGGGGGGGGGGGGGGGCATAAAAAAAAATCTTCCCGGTACTTGCCCCCCCCCCCGAGAAACTATCCTGGAGCCGCCCCTGTCTTAACCAAATACTTCCTTCCATACAATATTGCGGTATGTCGACGATTTTTAGAGACACGGTATTGGAAGACGTACTTTTAGCGTAGTTGGTCGCTTAACTCTGGAAAATGCTACATACAACATGCCATGCATGAAAACTGACGATCTTAAGTCTACGCCGACAAATTCGAATGTTTGGCCTTGAGATGTGTGTACTGTCATGGCAAATGCAGATTTTACTGGAAATTGGTGTCGCTGCATAGTACATCCCAGATGACCTTTTGATGAGTCTAGGCATTCTTGGTATATGTACCTCTTTGCCAGATTGTTCACCAGTCACGATTTTTGTCTTTATTATGTTGTTACACAGATTTGCCACAATGAGTCTTACACCATTACATAGGCCTTCTGATACATCCAAATTACGCAACAGCATTATTAACGATTTTTTTAAAATTTCAAATCGTGCGGTGGTAAGTCTGAAATGTTGATAGCGTTAAAAAAATCTGTTGTTAATTCAAGTGCTCCTTCAAGTTGGTCTTTTACCGCATCATGATTTTGTACTCTCCGGGAAGCTTGGCAACTATATCTTACAGATAAATTGAAAATTATACCACCTGATTCATTGTTAATTATTTATGTTTGTTAAATAGTATATAAACATCTGGAGCTAAAGTTAACTGAGTAACATCTGTTTGTAAAACATCTAGATTGTATCTATACAGTAATGTATTTATTCGCCTATTTAGTGACTTCAAAGGTAGTACATTAAAGAAGTTCAGAGTTTACACAGGGGAAAAGGGCTACTCAGCGCATTTTTGCAGACACAAGACCTAGCACATTCGATTATAAACTGACGTCAAAAAACTAGTTTGTGCAAATTTTCATCCAAATCGATAGAGCCGTTAGCGAGATCCCCGAAAAAAATTTATATACAAGAAGTGCTAATTTAATAAGATTAGATTTGTTCAAATATTGCCTTATTATTATTGGAAACGGATTTTACACCCTATAGGTAACTCATTCTAAAGACTTTTAGTAGTCATAAAATCTCTAACTATGTTAATTCTAAACCTTGGTTAGATCTAGAATTTGTTTAGCCAGATTACTGATCTCTGTTGGAAATTTATTTGGGCCGACAATCAACAGTCTTTTTCCTCCTAATGAGTCCTCTGTCATAGCTCAACGGCTATGGTACTTGCCTCATAAGCAAGACGTCCCGGGTTCAAACCCCGCGGGGGACCATAAAATATTAAAAACCCAAAAAAACATGCTCGTTAGCCGAAAAGGCCCAAAGTGGCATGGAAAGCAAAAAAAAAAAAAAAAAAAAAAAAAAAAAAAAAAAATTTCCTCCTAATGCTTCGCATTTTCACAGCATGTGTTCTGCAGTTTCCAAGTGTCGGTTTAATAATCAGAATTTTAAATGTTTTTGGAATAAGCCCAAGGCTTCTAATGTTCTTGAAAGCTCCATGTCTATTCATGAAGCTTTATATTTTCCTTTTTGTGCAGTGACAAATACATTTTTTTAAGGGAACACCTAAAATTTTATTTTTTTGAATTTTGTTGTTTTTTATTGCTTACCATTGCCCTTTTATTTAGCTTTAAAACTATAATAAATTTATTATTATATCTCAACTCTGAGTGGTTAAAAATACGTTTTTGATTCGTATGGCACATGGGAATAACATAAATTTTGTATCATATTCTTAATAATTTGATATGATTTATCCAATTCAAAAATAATTAAAATTGCGCCTATGGTGGGAATTTTTATTTTGGTAGGGATATTTAGCTTTTTCTGTAGTGCCTAACCCGATTATACAGTCTTTGGTGATATTCAGATGATGACATCCCTGCATATGAGCTAGGGGCCTATGTATTAAATATGTAAGTAAAACTTTAAACATGTTTTCCGGAAATCATATATTTCATTCACAAAAGGAACATTTTATCAAAATCTATCAAACATAATGATCTGAAATTTTCAGGGGTTGTTTAATGGAGTATACTACAGGTTTTAAAGAGAGCATTTTGTAATATAAGTGATCATTTCTAAGTTATGACTGAGAAATATGGCAAAATCTGGTAAAAATTCTATTATTTTACAAAAATAACGACAAAATGTATTCAAATGCTTGTATTGCAAAACCCTCATGTTAAATTTTGTATTGAAGTAGTACTAACACACTGATAAAATTTTACTAATTTTGATTCAGTAGTTTCTGAGAAAATGTTCCTTAATTATTGTATTTTTAACATTGTCGAGATAGGACGCTCCGGAGCCCCTTAAAGGATGAAATGCATTTACGTAGGCCTCTTTCCTGAGTAGTACTACGGGAGTAAGCTCTTATTTGCATGCAATTGAGAAGCACTACCCACTAAAACATCCTCCCCCTCCCCCACGGACATGCACTGAGAAGCAGCATCTGTGGAACTCTCTAACGGCTGCAAGCTGCAATCTAAAGACTAACTGAAACAGAATGAAAATCGGAAGCAAACGTTATAGAGTCTTCTGCGATGTGGAAGCGCTGAAGGAACGAGTCTACGGCGGATCGTCCAAGATGGCTACAGGCTGAGGCCTACCGTCTTCAGGGATGTCGAGTCTCTTGCATCCTGAAACGTTTTAGAGGCGCGTCTTTTAGCAAAACATCTGGGGATGCCAGCTGACCCTAGAATGGGGGTCTGCGAAGAGCCTCTGCCTGAAGTGTCTCCAGTTTCCTCTAGTTTCAACAACAACAACAACAACAACTTTATTGCCTTAAAGTACATCGTACATAAACAAGATGTCGACCATTTACAAAAATAACATATTTTATGACATTGTTCGTTCTTATCCTTAGTTTTCCCTAATTAACTTTTTTTGTGTATTTATGATACTTACAAAATTATTTTTATACAATTATAACACGAAACATAATTTCAGATACCGAAATAACACCATATTATACAAACAACAATAATATTAGTATATTTACACACGAGTTAGTTATTTGAAGATATTTTACTAAACTAATTTATTACATTAAATTCAAAATGGATTTAGACTATACATAACAAAAAGGTAGATATTTTTCATGGCCTGTACTGAGTTTGAAGTTAAAATTGTCTCCCTATTATATAAATTATGCACAAAATTTTAATTGTTTAAATATTTTTACGTCTAAAAAGATTATACCCTTCGCATTCCAACAAAAGGTGAGTTATAGTTTAATTTCCCGTTACCCAGATTGTTCAGATTTCACTGGGGTTAAAGCTATAATTGTCTTTTTGTAATATTAATCTATTATATTTCTTGCCAGAAAGACGTTATAAGTATGCACAAAGGACAATTCTTTTCAAAGTACGTTTCACAGGGGGTTAAGCCAATTATATGTCTGTAGAAATCATTGAATCTTGAATTTAAATGGAATCAATGTCTGAGCATATCAAATTGTTCTTGATTTTTTTAAATTAAATCTTTACTTGACTTGATTACATCCTAATGGTTTTGACTCTTCCAGATATTTTCTGCTGCAATCCTTCCCAGTAAGCATATAAGCCAGGTAACCCAATTGTATGGAGCATAGAGGAACCTGTGAGGAGATAGAGGCAGGTTTGAGGTAGTACAGCCTTGACAAAGTGTCACTATCCATTTTAAGCAGCGCAGTCCACCAGTTCAATATTTGTTTAAACACCTTGAGTTCTAAATGCACTCTGCCAGTCTCAATTCTCACATAAGCATCAGGCGTGTTCCGAGGAAGTTGTAACACTAGTTTTAGGAAAGTCAGCAGTACTCTTTCCAGGATGTTTACATATGGTGGTGCCCATATTACGCTGCTGTATTGTAGAATGCCAGTAAGTCAAAAAGTTTTCAGTTGACCCTCCAGGAATCCGAGTGTCCTTTAAATATTATACTATTTAGTTCCGGAAGTGCAGCAAGGCCTCTTGATGAAATGTTAATTGCTGCTTTTCTGAATTTGCCGGAGGAGGAAAAGGTTATGCCCAAATATTTCTGTTCATTAACAATTGCAATTGATTCATTGTTATAAAGAAGCTGTTTAAGTTTTCCAGGGGTTTTCCTTTATGAAAAATCAGCGTTTTTGTTTTCAAAGGTTTAACCTAAAAGCCATTATCCTCAAAGTACTCTTTTAAAGCAGCTAGTTTAGGTTGTGCATCAGACCAGGAATGAGACAATAGTTCCTTCTAGTTTCGTGCTGCAGTTTTTGTTGGATCCGGGTCGAAAGTTTGACTAAAGTCAATATTGCCGTACAACTTGCCGCCATGTTTTGCTGTCTGGCGTTGAACGACTCACGACGTAATGCTTGGAACAATCTCGGATGGTACTTATCACGTGATCTATTGGTTTACTACCTGAAATTATTGAATTAAGTTTAATACGTTAATTACAGTATCAATCTGCTTCTTACTTTAAACATTGTTGTCTGATGTTTATCCCACTAAATGTAATGTAGCTGAACGGTGATTTTAAAATGTGTCAAGTCTGGGGAAGTATGTATTTGGATGCATAATAAATCAATACAGATAGATTTTGAGGGCAAAATTAAGTAGTTTAGTTTGTACAAACTGATGATATTAAAAAATCTTTCACTAAGATGAAGGGCATTAAGGAACGGGTGGAAAAGAATGAGAACAAATAATAAAACTAAAGGTGTAATATAGAAATAAAATATATCTGAACTTAACGGTTAGCATTGAAAACGGTAGTAAAGCCAAATTTGTTTACAATACGTCCTCAAGAAGTCCAAAATTTAAGTAAATTAGTTTATCCTCTAACTTCAAAATTTAGCAGAAAAGTTTCGGACATCTTTTATTGTGAGTTACATAAAACAAAATGGCCAAGAAAACCTTGAAAATTGGACTGCAAACCTTTATTTAAAAACAACTTTTATCTAGTAACTACCCTTAAGAAAATGGGGGTTTCTGACATTAATCTTTATATAGGCTGCAGGCCTACAATTTTTAATATTATACTGAATCCGGACGGTTTTAATAATATTATATCAAATTATGAGATTGACTGCCAAAGTGCCATATTACTATCGGAATATGAAGAATTCGGGTAATCGTACATGAGATACCGTAACATGTGCTCAACTTATATTTAGAATTTGTGTACCATAGTCAACTCTAAAGTTTATAAATTTATGTTTATCAATTATTTATGCACACGAGAACTGTCATAATTTTCTACACATTGATTCCAGACTGATACATCAAATATTTAGATGGAAAAACTCGGTCGAGTTAATTATTTTCAAAATCGGACCAACGTGGTAAAAATAAAAACAATTTTAGAAAATCTGAAAAATAAATCACCAAAACACTTTCGATATTGAAAATATTTCATCAGTTAAAAATTATTATTCCTCCTAAGAATAGTGCCAAAGCATTTATTTAAATGGTATTTTGAAAAACCCAACCTTCCAATTTCAATTGGTATTTTGAATTTGGCTTTACTAGCGATTTAAATGCTAAAGAGTTGGGAAAAATAGAGGTCGAAGAAAAACAATTTATTGAAATAGTAGGCACAGTTTAACCGTCAAAAATGATTGTAAAAATTATTATTTAAATATTACTTAAACATGTTACTGCAAGTAGTGGCCAAAATGAAATCGAAGAACAAAACAAATTTTTACTCTTTTATACACGACATCGGACTAGTTTCAAATTGTTATAAATCTTTTAAATATTAACAAAATCTTTGTCTGAAACCAGTTTTGACCGCTTCTACCCATAAGGCAAAAGTAAGAAAAACAAGGATAGTAAGCACTTTATAAAATCGGTTCAAATAAACCTAAAAATATTCAGTAAACCTTGTAAATATTATCTTAAATTTGTTTATGAATAAATTTTTTAAACGATCAACCATCACTCTATTACTGCAAGGAGTGACCAAAGTTATATTACTTAACAACAATTCATTACTCTCTCATGAGACACAATATTCTTGCTTAAATTGTTGTAGATCTTCTAAATATTACACAATCTTTAGTCTGAAATCTTGTTTGATACCAGCAACCCTTAGTGCAATAAACAAGAAGAAAAAAAAAAGATAACTTCCTTAGTTTGCATAGTACCAAATCCGTTCAACGTCATTGTAAACCTTCTAAATATTACTTCAATTTTAATTTTTTGTTCAACACTTTTCGGAATAAACCTACCCTTTTTGTTGGTGAAGGAATGGCCAAAATGAGGTCTCAAAAAAAAAAAAAAAAATGCGTTACTACCTTGGTAGACAAAATATCAAGCTCGTTGTCAAAATCTTTTGTCTGAAAGTTGTGGATACTGCAACCCCGCAGTTGATATCGATAAGTCCACATATGTTTTACAATCTGTGACATATGTTTTGCAAATTAATAGTTTGTTGTGGAATGTATCTCTGACTTACTCCGTTAAATCCAATACACAACTTTATATTACTAATATTTACTTCTTCTACCTTTTTTTTTGAAATTTTCTTTTCATCTTAGATTAGTGTCAGGTGTAATTCCTAAACATTTCCTTATGCTAGTATAAAACGTACTTTTTTTATTCATTATAAGAGGGGGGGGGGATTTTTTGTGTCATAGTAATGATTGTATGTAGACTATCTTTATTTTATTTTATCTTATTTGACAGATTTTTAATCTTAGATTTCTATTAAAAATCTGATCTGATCAAATTATGTCAATCATTTTCGAAGACACTGTAACACACATAGGCACATAGTAACACTGCAGAACCTATAGTGGCTTCTTCCAGTGTATTTTCGAAATTACATTAGTAATTGTGTGTATCTGATTGATTGTGGAACGATTGTTCCTAAAACCAAATCGGTGTGTTGTAATTAAGTTTCTTTCTTCAACGATTTTTTGTAGCCTCTTAAACAGCTGCTTTGTAGATACCTCCGAAATAATCTGTAACAAAGAGGTAAGTCGATAAAATACTTCTAACCTGGTTTCTGGATCATTATAATCTCTGTTGCCACTTTTCACTCACCTGGAATCTGCTTCAGCCTTATTACAGCATTCATTAGATTTAAGAGCTTAGTAATCATTCTCATTCTTACAGGCTTTTAAAACTATGTGTAATACGATCATATCCTGGCTAAGTACTTATTAAATTATTAATTTAAGTTACTTTACTGAAATAAAAGCTGTTTGTATTGTGTCATGAATCAGCTCTAAACATTCGTCACCAAACTATCTGATCACGAGATATGACTAATTTTGATAACTATTCACACTGTATATTATAAACATAAGATAAAACTCAAGCTTTATTATCTTATCTAAAAAAGCTTTTACCTCCCTCTACGCTAACAAATTATACATAATACAATACATAATACCTCCCTCCATATACATTATACAAATTTACCTGCCTATAGATATTTGTCATGCCAACGTCCTAACCTTCAAATTGATTTTCTCCAAAGATTATTCAATAAAAGTTTTAAAAACGAAATCCCGTTAAAATAAAACATTTTGGAGAGATGAACGATTTTTGATTGTCAAAATTAACCTTAATTCTTCGTAAGTCTCCCTAACCGATCGGGATGCAGTAATTATATAAAAAGTAAGACGAAAAATTAGAAAAAGGAAATGTATTTTTATTTCTGATCTAATGATAGCACTAATTAATTGTCTGCACTAACTCATAATACAGATCAGCTGTTCATTAGAAGTAGTGTTGCATTGTTTGTTGTTTATTTGTTGCGCAAACAATGACGTGCCAGAAGTGATACGTTGTCTCAATTCAGGAGTGAAACCAGCGGAAATTATTCTAATGCTACAACAATGTATACACAGAGGCGATGGAGGGGAAAGCAGGATCTACGAATAGATAGATCGCTTTAAAAAGGTGAAACACCTTCGCTTTAAGATCTCTATTTGGTGAAACAATGAAAGGTAGGCATTCCCTTAGTGCCCAACCTAAGGGTTTAATTAATTGAGGCTGTTAATTAAAATAATCCCTTTCAATAATAATAATTGAAAGTTAGTTGAATATATGCCATGGAGTATATGCTGGGCAGTTTTAATCGTCTAAGTTTCTTTAACCTTCACAAAGTTGTGCTCGCTAGATCCCACGTTAATTAGCCGAGATCCACAAATAGAATAGCTTGAAGAAGTTTTTCTGAATATTTTTATTTTATTTTACGTTATGATAATGAAGAAGACTAATTTTTTAAACGGACGACCACTCTTGATGAGTCATGGGTCATCACTTTGATAAGCGAATAAGTTTAGTCTGCAAACACCCTTCACAGGCCCGGATTAGCATATATTTAAGCCCTAGGCCAAAGTTCTAAATTATGCCCCTTTCCGGGAGACTGGAGGTGTGGAATTGTTTTGGCATATTTAACTGTAAAACTCATGTTTTAGAGCTTCTCTAGTGGCTATTTGAGCTATTAACAGTTTTATTTTTAGCCCTTTTGAATGTATTTTTAACTATTTTCCAAGAAAAATATATATCAATCGCGCAATAACAGAGATTGAAATGTCAAACTGTAAGAAAAGCCAATACTTGTAATTTTGTACTAAGCAGATTTTGACTATTGACTAAAAAGAAATCATGTTGGAAAATAAAACACACTACTAAATAAATAACACTGTCTATGTACTGTATTTACTAATGACAATCAAAATATGTATATAGTTTTACAATTTATTCTTTCTGGCTTTGGACCAGGCAAATGATTGAATTGTGCTAGTGAAATCCAATGTTTTTGTTACGTCATTTTCAATGCTAAGAAGAACAATAGTACAATAGTAACTAGTAGCAGGGACATTGCTACAACAAATTATTGGGGGGGGGGGAATCTAAAATTTCCCAACAACTTTGACCATATTTCCCAAATTTTGTGTGGGGGTTCCAAACGCGCAGAAGGGCTTTGGGTTATGCTGTGTGGAATAAATCCCAGTGGAGATGGGCCATGGAGGCTCACCCTCAGATTAAAAAAAACGGACTTCTTTTAAGTAGGGTTTTTAACACCGCAGGATGCTATATTGAATACTTTAAGAGTTTTAAATATTTTATAAGAATTTTAACATGTTTATAACATTATTGAAAAACATCCTCCATACTCTCTCCACCATTTTCTTTTCTCCAATATTTGCCGCAAACTTAAACATTTCGCCATTTTGGGAAAAAACCTAATCTGGCAACACTGGTCCTGCGGCCTGAAGCAGTACACGGCATGCCAGTGACAGTCAGTAATAACAAGGGTTGGAACTAATTCACAGAACATCATTTAAAAGAAGACAATGTATTTATTTGGTACAGAAATATTTGGATTTGCCCAACATTTTTGGATTGGAAATAATAACTTGCTTGTTATTTGTGAATTATGGTAATTAACAACAAAAACTTTCAAAACCCAAACCCAAAGTTGGAGTTTTTGCATGCAATTTAATCCAAAAATCAAAATTCCAACTTTTTTCAAAATCTAAAATTTTTAAACTTTTTGGTTTTTAAGATTATTGGGGGGGCTACCCTCCCCATAGTGACGTCCCTGACTAGTGGTGTGAGGGTGGAGGGAGAGGAGACTGGGGTGACGGCACTGACGTGATCGTGGTGTAAGTCATCCGTCGCTCCACTAGACTCTAGAAGTACAAAATTGTTCGTTTTTCCCCGCGATCTGTGCCTCCCACAAGCTTGCGCCCTAGGCTATGGCCTAGGTTGGCCTTATGGGTAATCCGAGCCTGGCCCTTCAACAAGTACAGCAAACTACTCAGAAGTCAGCAAGAAAGTTATTAGTGACGATATGTAGGGCTGTAACAAATAAAACGTAAAACTGTTAATAGTGATACTCCAACGACTAAGTTTGATTATTGAAACAAAAAATCAAGTTTAAATGGCGTGGATTTCCTTCATATAGCAAAAAAACAATACTTTTCATTCAACATCTTGGGTTTTAACTGCTGGACCACTCTTCTCAGAAACCTGCCATCCAATTAAGGAAAGATTTGCAAGAAAATCGTTCCCGTTTTAATAAAGTGTTCATAGATGCGGTGCACAATTTTGTACGAACTAGACAAAACAGATTTTCACGAAGAGTTTCGAGTTAATGCTCAGAATTAGTTGGAGATTGTGTTAAATAAAGATGATTTGAAAATTTTTACTTTTGACTTACCTTGTACTATTATTGTACTTGGAGATAGTATGATAGGCTACGTAAGTTAGCACATTTAACAAGAGCTCTGACGTGGCCCAAAATAATTATTATCTCATCTTAGGTTCCTAGTGGAAAAACAGTGGTCCTTGCTAGTAGATTTGTAAATACTTCTTTCACTCGGAGAACTGTTCTTTCAATATACCTTCACTGTTGGTTGTGCGCCACATTATTCTTTTATACAATTTTCACAGCATTTCTAAATTAATAAATAGCCTATATCCATGTGTCTTTGATTAAGTTTCTTTATCGTCCCTAATGTGTACACATTGGACCAATGAAGGGAGATGAATAACACATGGAAAAGCCTACGGCAATATCTGGATTCTCACTCTCGACGCAACGCTAACGGTCCGAACTCCGCCTTATCAAGCGAGCCGTCACCGATCCGTAATTACTAGTTCCTTTTTTATGATTTTATATTTAACTAGCTGTACCCGGCCACACGTTGCTGTGGCTCATTTTAGGCTAGGCCTAATCTATATTAATATTATAAAGAGATAAAATGTATTTGTTTGTATGTAGGGGGGGGGGGGGGAGTAGTCCCAGGGATTACTGAACCAAATAAAACATTTTTTTTTAAATAAAAAGCTACACTACATAGGGTAGAATTCATTTTTATAAAAACATTTTTTATTTTCTATATTTGTAAATTTAGTCGGAAAATTGTTGGGCGTTAAACCCATAGCGTCTAGCAGCTGTAATACCAATAAATAAACAACATTATGAAAAACAAAAAAACACAATTGAAAGATAAATTTATATCATTCGAAATGTACTGTGCCAAAGATGTGCACAACAACATAAATTATGTGTGTATGTTGCCGTTAAGGTAGGTAAAATAAATTAAAAATAATTTTAGGTTAGGCTTAGACTGATCAACCAACACATACTTCTTGAATGTGCCTATTTGCATTCGTTACCATAGGAACCATTTGAATAAAATAACTGATAAAACAGTTGATTCGGATGTCCAACTTGGTATAAATAATTGACCGAGCGTAAGCGAGGTCTCGAGCTCTCCGTTTTAACTCAACCGTTCGGCATTTCGTCTGTGTGTCTGTCTCACGATTACGGCCAAACGCCTTGACCGATTTTGATGATTTTTTGCATGAATGTTCCTTATTCCTAGGCCGAGCCATGCATATATACGGTTTTTTTCATTTTTAACCCCTTAAATAAAATAAAAATGGCGGCCGTACCGTTTCTCTCAGTGTAAGCTTTTTTCCAAAGCCAACTTGTGGCTTAACCGTAAGTCGAATTTAAAAATAATAACATTTTTCTAAAAGAAAATTAAATTTTAAACAAAATTGTATTCTTGATTTGTTTCCGTATCTCTAACGGTAAGCTCACAAAATATCCGTAAACTTCGAATTTGTTAAAAATCGTCCAAGTTTTTGTATTTCAACCATGTTTTTATACTTTTATTCTAAACCAATTCAAAAGTGTTCCATAGCTTTTTTGTAGATAAAGGTATAAAGAATTCATATATGCCAGTAAAAAGAATTATTGAAGTAAAATTAAGAAAGTTATTTAATGTATTTATTTAAAGTTATTTAATGTAGTTAGGCCTACATAAAAAGTAGTAATAGTAAAGATTATTGTAATTTTTTCATAAATGTAAAAAAGTTTCGTTATTTAGTTCTAAATAGAATTGTATAAAAATATTTATCAATTTCAAGTTTCTTATTTTGAAAACACCAGTTTTTATGTTCCTACTACAAGACTGCTAACAAAACTAGGCCTGTTTTGAATAGTAATTTAGGAATATATCATTTGCCCAAAAATGACATATTATTATAAGAAAGTGTAGAGGATAAATCAAAGAATTGAACTGTATACCTGTAAATTATCATTGTAAATTATCATTGTAAATTTCATAAAAGTATTTGACTTAGCTTTACTTGAATTGAAAATGAGATGAAACAAATGAAACCTCGCGGCGATAAAGGACATACAAAAAATGACCGTAGGACACCGTGGGAAGTGTTGGTACATGGAAGTGTTTTTATTACGACGTTTTAACATCGTTTGTTTTCATTATTTCTAATATTGGAATATGATATGGAACTTAAGTTAACTTATGATACATTGTTAAGTTTGGGTTATTTAAGTATGTAAATATTTAATTGTATGTTGTCCCTCTATAACGCGATATTTTTAGCTATCTTACGCATTATTAACTTAAATAAAACACAATGCCTCTAAAAGAAAATCGTTAGCAGTTAAAGCTCAAGAAAAGAAATAAAAACGAGAACTAGTAATCCCGGAATCGCAAGAATTGTAAATAATGTTTCACTGGCTAAACCTTGTGCTTACTTCCTTACTAGCACACTATTTTTAACCTAAGCTCAAAACCACATTTGTTATTTCAACGAGCGAGGTCTACTGTTCACAGAACTACTAGTTTTAAGTTAGGCCTAGACTGAACCAACACAAGCTTCAACACACATAAACCAATAAAAGCTGGCTTTAAGGAATTTAAAATTAAGAAACCACTATGTTACATCCTAATTTAAAAAATAAATACGACATATTAGAATTTAATAGTAGGCCTATTTATTGATGTTATACGGTAATCGATATATTTTATAACTTGAAAATTGCATCTTTTATCTATAACAATACGATATCTCTGTCCTAATTAACATTCCCGTGATTGATTACTCAATTCAAACCACCATTTAATGCTGTGTTTCCTCCCAAGGTGGTTCACTCATTGATGGAAGTGTCAGAATACAGAAACTCTTAAATAGAGGTTTACAAGGTGTCATTGGTCCCACTCCACATATCAATCTCATTCACATAGAATCTTTTGTGTAGAAAACTTGACTATATTCTGTTCTAGAATTATTTGCTGTTAGAGTTGGTTCCATACCTACGAGTACCCATCTCTCACTCACGTACAGTCACATTTGACAAACCTGGCCTTATGATTTATTATATTATACAGTTTTTACGTGAGTTAAAATTTGTCAATGGTATTTAATTGTTTAAGGATACAGCTTGCAATAGCCTACATCAAAGTGCTTTTGGTGATTCATACGACCGAATGATTGTGGGGTTGAATTCCGTGCGCTTGTGTGAGAGAGAAACAGTGTTGCCAGGTGCAAAAAAATAAAATCGGAAGTTGGACCCAAAAAAATCGGAAGATTGTAGGAAAAGTCGGAAGAAAATAATATGTAATATAAAATAATGTATAGAATAAATACACTATACTTAAAACTGAGTCTACAAAACAATAGTGTCAATTATGTATAACTACTGTATTTAGCCCCTAACACTTTCTACTTCTACATTATGACTCGAAATTCGGGAACAATATGACTATGACATAAGGAGAGTCTAGGTTTCCGAAGAACATTATTCATGAATTACTTAGCAAGCAAATCGCATAGCAAACAATGCTATTAAACAAAAACTAAATTGTTTGATGGGATAGGTCATTGTGAAAATTGAACACAACTGATTTCTGTAAAGCGCAACTATCAAATTGCTTATTAATTATGTTTTTAAGCATGAGGAAAAATAGGAAGATATCTAAAAAAATCCGTTTTTCTGACAACTGTCGAAAAATCGGAAGATCTTCCGACAAATCGGAAGACCTGGCAACACTGGAGAGAAAGTACCTTTCCCATCCGACCGCCACAAAGGCCTGGACATGACGTACTCCCCCCACTTGGTCAAGTACTTCTTAATTAAATAACTTTAAAGTAAATGCTTATTTGTAAAAATGTCTACCTGCACTTCTTCAAAGTATAAGGAACGTTTACTGCTTTAAATTTCGAGATTGGATTATTGTTAACCTTTGTAAATTGAGAACAACTGTATTTGCAGTGTCCTACAATTTATACAATTTATTCTGAACTAAAACTGCAAATCGAACAGCTTTTTATGTCGACTACGTGTCGAAAGCTTATTGTAAAACAAATAGGGTGCACCATGCGAATCTAAAAGTCTTGGAAAACAATCTACACACAATGCAATATAAATGATTGAATGATGTGTATGCTATACTATGCTGTAACCATTTGAAACGTAATAGCGAAAACACCCGTAGCGCTAGTGTCGCCCAATCACGGCTAACGCGAAAGTCACGTAATATTTGTGTTGTTTATTGACTCAAGACCAGTTCAAACAAAGAATGCATTGAAGAAAGGTTGAAGGTCACACATTAACCTATCAATCATCGAGTAAATAACCACAGTCTGCCTTCTTCTTATTCTTTTTACTACGACAGTAGCCAAACTACAACTGCACTGGAAAGCTGTCGTTTTGGATGATACGTTTGTAAGGACGCTCACGGTTGTTATTGTAATACATTATTTTGTAGTTAGTTTAAACACTTTACATTTTAACCACGGGAATGTGCTGCGTGGTCAACCTCTTCTGAGCAGCCCTGATATCCTTTGAGAGATCCCAGATCCTTCTGGGCCGGCACCAGAGAAGGGCACCTTCCGAGAACTGCTTAAAATTATGGCTTTATGAAAATATAAATGTTCTTTCGAGAAAAATGTTCGAAATAAAAGATCGTTTGTGATGTAAAAATATATTTTGTATTAGTGTAAAAGTTTAATCGCAGCTACACTCTAATTACAAGGGTCGGCTCTAGTCACTAGTTGCATATATAATACACCGGATCGAAAGGGAGGTTCGTAAATTTGCTGGCGTTTTAACTTACACAAATGGACTTTAAAGCAATCTGGACCATCTGAAATCACTTTATAATTATATCATGAGGTATACGCAAATATTATGTACGCTATGCTTTTTGTAGTGCATTCATTTCTTTAATGGGGGTTTTCTAACCCCCAAAACCCCCTGGTTACGTTTATGTAACCATAATTCTGCATAATTATTTTGAGAAACACATACAATTTTTCCAGTATCCGATTTGACTTTTTAAAGTTTGTCGGAAATAAGTTTTAATAAGTTATCACCGTAAGTGGAATTTTATAATTTATAATCATTAACTCAAGTTGGATAGAAACTACAGGTCTCCAGCTGCATGGAAAGTATTAATAATTAATATATTATATTGTGATGTGGGATAGTTAACCCATTTCTCACATTAGACAAAATAAATTGAAAATGTGGTGCTTTACTCTTCCTATTTATCGCTTAAGAAACGAATAGGGCAATTTTCAACTCTCTAGTTTCATGGAAAGTTATAAGAACTTGTATTTATTATGTTGGGTAATAGTTATATAATTTTCTCCCACCCACCATAGAAATAATAAATACAATACTGTAGCTTTACTATTCTTATGTGTCACTTATGATACGAATTTATCAAATTCCATATCCATAGCTTCATGGGAATTTATAAGACCTAATGTTCATTGTGAAGGGGAGGCAGTGTTCTTAGGTTGAAAATTATAAATTATGCTGGGGCATATGGCAAAATTATCGTACAGATGTATAAATTATTAAACAATGAGGTTTTACAAATTAAAAATTGAAATATCAATTACTAAGCACTTTAGTTGTAAATTATATCAATCTGATTTTTCTATTGTAGCCTATAACCAAAATAATTATAGATTTTTTGTTGTTGAAGTTTTAAAATTTAAAACTCATTACATAATGCAATTCAGGAAGTTTACTTAAATCTATACCTTAAAGTAGTAATTCTAAAAAAAAAAACAGTACAACCAACACAGAAACTAGATAATAAACATAAAAGTGTATTAGTAAAAGCGAACTACACAAACATAAATAATTCGACCACGTAGCTGAACCGCTGACGTGAGTTGAGCAAATTTCCAAAATTTAGTTTACAGGCCTATGTTTTAGGGTTTCAACCAACAATCTGGGAAATAGGTCTATTCACAACGGTGCTGAATAGCTGCAAAATGGTTCGCACGCCATTCCGCATATTGGGAATATCTTCAATACACAAAGCATTGTGTGCTTCGCACGCCATTCCGAATATTAGGAGTATCTTCAATAAACAAAGCATTGCGTGCTTCGCACGCCAACCCCACGGTAGAATCCACCACATGGCTTTGAACCGGGTACTGCTATGGTATATTACGTTTTGATCGATTTTGAGGGAACCAAGCGAGCTATAAGGCCGCAATTTAAGTACGATTTGGTCCAAATTTCGTACACTTGTTGGTTGTCTATGTCGCTCGGACGAGTTAGTTAGCCAAAAAAATCCAACAACCGGAAGCACGTTTTTTGACAGGAAGTAACTATTTTTTTAGATTTTTCTACGAGAATAAATGTTTTTCAGAGTTTTTCCTACGAATATAAATGTAGGATGTTATTCTGCACATTTTGTTTTTTTACGCGACCTTATAGCTCGCTCGGTTCCCCCAAAATCGATCAAGTCGTAAAATACCATAAAAGTTCCCGGTTGAAAGCCATGTGGTGGAATTCACCATGGGGTTGGCGTGCGAAGCACGTAATGCATTGTGTATTGAAGATACAATATTCGGAATGGCGTGCGAAACATTTTGCAGCTATTCAGCACCGTCGTGAATAGACTCATTTCCCAAAATGTTGGTTAAAACCCTAAAACATAGGCCTATAAACTTAATTTTGGATATTTGCTCAACTCACGTCAGCGGTTCAGCTGCGTGGTCGAATTATTTGTACTTATTTGAGTCGAGATGAATAAAAACTGTAAAATTATCGTATTATCGTACATAATTAATTACTATGGGGAAATTTTTAACTAATCATACAAATACCACAATTTCGTAGGCCTACATGTGCAGGCCACACTGAATTACCCCATTTTTGCCGGTTAAAGGCATTTTATCGGAATATGAGTGGTTTATTTTTCCTATTTATCACTTTAGAGACAAATCTGGCAATTTTAGCCTAAGCTCTATTGTTTCATTAGAAGATAGTGGCATTGATATTTACTTTATCGAATATTTACGCAATTTAAACCTTTAAGATATAAACAATATAAATTCTTAAACGCCCCAATTGTAATTAAATATAACAAACACTTACCAAAATTCATCATAATCGGATTTTTCTTGGGGTTTATAAGTAATTGTGCCCGAACAAGTTAATAACGTTTGTATATTATGTCACTTAAAATCCGTTATAATGAGGTTAAAATGGCTTATACTGTTCTCAGTTACAGTAATTGTTTATTTAGTTATTCTTACAGATGATTCATATCGTTGGCACTTTGTGTAATGAATCAGTTTGCCTTGACTATTGCCTAGTGGGCGAGTGTGTTTTGTTTATTGTTGTCACATAGTTAGGGTCTAATATTGACGTATTAAAAAGAAACACATTTTTTACTCGTATTGACTTGTCATGACATAACCAAAACGATTTTATTTAAACTTTTTGATTTTATATTTGTGTTAAAAATGAAAAATTAGTTCCCTAAAAACTATTTTAATTATATTTTTGTAATCTTAAATTTTGTTTCTTTGTTCTCGTTTTTGCTTATAATTTTAGTAAAATAAAGTCAACTTTTATTAAAGTTAACTTATATTTTAGACAGTCACGTGACTCCATTTCTTCTCAATGTCGCGTTTTGGAGATTTATTCCAACTTCAGAACGATATCAATCTTTCAAGTTGGTCAATACTTTTTTTTTTAAACACACATTCTTAATCGTATATTAATTGTAACACTTGGTCACTTGGCCACGCATGGTCTGGACCACCTTTTTTGTGACGACCAAAACACTGAGTTAGCTTAAACTGTTATTCCCGTGACTTTGTACACTAAAAGAAAACACTTAATATTTTATTGTATAATTTATTTTTTGTTTTATTTTAAAGTGAAATCACCTGAAAATCATTTTTAGTAGGCCTATTCTAACTACACGAACATACATGGTCTTCACCTTAGGCTTCGACGTCAGCAAAAGTGAATAGAATCTTTTCTCACAAATAATTGTTGGACCCAACATTTACATTGAAAGACAATAGCCTACTACTAGAATAGCGTGACCAAATCATGAACTGGAAAAATGGGACACACCCAAGAGGGGTCTGGAGGATACCTTCCAGGTAAAGGGGGGTCCGGGAGTTAGCTATTAATTTCTCTGAAGTTAGCAATTTTTCGCAATTCAAAAAATGGAAGTTGTACTGCGTTGTACTATCTTTGTGATGCTTGTGATAAAAATTAGTTTTAAAAAATTCGTAAAAATGGCAGATTTATGAGCAAAAAACTAATTTTTCAAAAAAAAAATTTCGCGAATGAAAATTAAACTCTGTGCCTTATTGTACTCGGTTTGTGCATACTCTTTTTTTACAAAAACTAGGCTACATTTTCATAGCGTCCCTTTTTAATATAGTTCCACTCTTTGGAATACTCCTCCATAAACTTATATTGACGCTTGGGCACGCTTAGTATCAATATGAGACGATAATATAAAATTAAAGAATAAATTTCAACACCCGACACTGACTGGCAGGCCACCAGGGACAATTATCACTCACGCTCACTGTCGTCTGTGTAGCATCGGAAGAGTGGGGTGAGGGACGAACACAACTAGGCCCACACTACACAGAGCTACACTCAATTCCACGTTCACCGTGCAGTACAGGTCTTACGGGAGATAATCATACCTACTACCATTACTGGGAACATCGCGTTTATTGTCATGCGGGTTGCGTCAACTTATAGTATATAGTATATACTATATGCTTATAGAATATATAATAAATTTATTGTTACCTTTTATTTGGTACGTCACTAATCCATTGTATAGAAGAGCCTTAAGAAATTCAAACAATTCTTGAAACAAAATAGTTCATCTGGTCTAAGAAGATCACAAGAAGTCAATATTTGTTATCTGTTTAAGCAATATTAAAGTATAAACTCAGTAAGTAATATAATAAATATTAATGGAAATACTAAGTAATTAGGCTATCGTAATTGTCCTGGTAAGATCATATAGCCCCTGAAATAAAACGATGTTATTGCGTATCATAAATGCAAACAAACTACATCTTGATGGTCATTACTTTGTAGTTTTAGAAATGTAAACTTCTTAACTCGCGCCTCGAAGATGCAGAAAGAGAATGGATAATCTTGGAGATTAAATGAGCGAGTAAAGGTGCGCAGAGTAATAGGCAGCCCAGTTGGCGGTGCCAGCAGGAAGGTTACTATAGTTCATTTCACCTCAGCGTGAGGCAAATATAAATGACCGTAATAAAACCCTTACCCTCAGGCCTATTGTGCGACATCGGGGATGGGCACTTGTCGTCTGCCTTTGTATTAGAGTTATTGCTGTTTGTCCCAGTGCCATTATGCAAACTTTTTTAATTGAAAGAAAAACTTAAAACAAAATATATCATTCGCTGTGTTTTGATCGCGTGATTATTTTTATACCAAATATGAAGTAAATCGGTTGATTTTGGGGAAGGAAAAGTAAATAATTAAATCCTATGTGTTTTCAAATATTTTTTATCATCATGAATACGGAAATAAATTTACATTGAATAATGATGTTGAGTTTTATACAAACCTCTTACTTACTACTGTACACAATAATCATCACCTTATAGTGGCCTGACATGCTTAACATTGTCGTTAATCAAACAATAACCAAGGCTTTATGTTTTTAATTGAAAACTCATAAAAAATACTTTACTCTTTATTTGGGCATTGGGCATTGAAAATTGACAACAAAATCAACCCAAGTATTATTAAATAAGCGTAAGTCCTTATAAGGGAATATATTAAATTTATATGGCACACCTACGTCATTAAAATAAATAAACTAATATTACTCTATTGACCACATTAGACTAATAACTTAATGAACCAATAAAGTAGCTATTTTTCACAAAACTAGATAGTTCAAAGAAATTTCAAGATTTCCGTTAAATATACTGTATTAGTCAAATTATATTAAATTTATAAATTAAATTAAAGATAAATAATAGACTATCATTAATGATGTACTTGTTTCGCCTGTCCCTAAATAGCCTATTAAAATTTTGTTTAGTGTGCAAGTAGCTAGAAGGAATAGCCTATGTTTAATTTTTATCCGTGCTATGTACTGCAATAAGATGTGTAATTTTATATTTTCGTGTAGCCCATGCTCTGTTTGTCTATAATATTAAGATGTATTTAATTTTAATTGTATTTTATGCTCCATGTATATAGAACAGTTATTTAATAGTTTTACTTAATGTCTATATTTTAATACTGCATTTAATTAACAAAAAAACTGTCAGGCCACTATAATGTGATGATTATTGTGTACAGTAGTAAGTAAGAGGTTTTTATAAAACTCAACATCATTATTCAATGTAAATTTATTTCCGTATTCATGATGATAAAAAATATTTGAAAACACATAGGATTTAACTATTTACTTTGCCTTCCCCAAAATCAACCGATTTCCTTCATATTTGGTATAAAAATAATCACGCGATCAAAACACAGCGAATGATATATTTTGTTTTAAGTTTTTCTTTCAATTAAAAAAGTTTGCATAATGACACTGGGACAAACAGCAATAACTCTAATACAAAGGCAGTCGACAAGTGCCCATCCCCGATGTCGCACAATAGGCCTAAGGGTAAGGGTTTTATTACGGTCATTTGGTTTTGCCTCACGCTGAGGTGAAATGAACTATACAGTACTACTCTTTTGCTGAAACTGTCTCATAACTCGGGATTACAAAAAAATTTTATCTTTTCTTATCTTTCGGTTGTCAAGTAATCGAAATACCTGCGTTCTAAGTTTTAAATTCATCACAGAAAGAAGGCCGGTGTGAAATTTAAGCACTTAAGATGCATTGGGAGTTTTTAGAATTCATATCTATTTAATTAAGGCCTTATTTTACCCCGCAGATGTAGACCTAGTTGCATAATTTTTAAGGCGTTAGCCTTCACTTATCTGTGTTAATCGTCAAACTTTATGTTATTTGATACTAAACTAGGCACTTACCTAAGGTATGTAACCTAGTTTAATACTATTACAGTTTAGGAGGCTAACAATCATGTATAAGTTATTTGATATTTTTGTGCTTTGCATTTACCTTACTGATTCCTACCCTGTTTAATAAGGAGGTGGGTTGGGGCTGTTTTAGATACACAGATTGTAGTTTCATCGACATCATACAGTCCGGGAAGTCCCCTGAGCTCTGGCCTATTCAAAAATTGCAGGCGCTTATCTGAGTCGGCAATCTGCGTTCACATTCACTGTGGCAAAACATGTAAAATAGCCAATTGAGATTTTACTTTATTGTAGCTATTTAATTGTGTTAATAGTGTTGAGAAACCCGTTAAAGTTTGATAAGCCTTCCAGTTTTAAAAATTAACTTGTATTACAGTAGGCCTATAGCATTACTATAAAAAAAAGTTTGTTATTTAGCCCTTCTATACAGGTTATAGTCCAGTCATCAGCGGTAAAAAACCGTAAAACTGTACAATTTTGGGAATCAACATAGATTTTCGTAAAATTTGGATTTAAGCTCTACTTACCCTCTACTTCAAAATCTACCTTGTGCCGAACCGGGCTTTTCATTTTTTAGAGGTAAAAACTCTCCCTCATTCCAAAAAATTGAAAAATCGTAGATTCTAGCATGTAATTGGTTAAAATAAAGTTTAAGTGAATTATTTGTAGATCTCTTGACATTCTCAAACAAGTTTATCATCAGAAAGATTCAACCCCTGTAAATTATCACCTGAGGGTAGTAATTTTCAAAACTAGTTTTAAAGATATTTATTACAACTTGAAATGGTTTAAAAGTGCGTCATATTAAATTTGAATTATTGTATTTTATTTGAATGAAATTATTATTTGTGAGACGCTTCAACCCTTATAAACCATCCCCTGAGAAAATTAATTATTAAAAAATAATTTCAACGATTTTTTTTTTAATTAAAAATTATTCAAAAGTGCAATTATATCGCATTAAGAATATTTCACTGGTGATATAAAATTTGTTGTTTTTAAACACTTCAACCCTTATAAAAGCAACCAATTACGACGAAAAATATAAAAATTAAGGTTATAACTTTTTGTTTAATGTAACTTTAAGTCTTGAAATTATCCTTACTAACCTACTAATTAAAAATTACAGTAATAATGACAGAAAATGATAAAAATGTATCTATACCGAATTAATTTTTTTATTATTTTTACATTTATAAAAAAAAAAGTTCAACATTAAACCTCACCATCGCTGTTATCTTCTTCTTCCTCTTCCACTCTCTCGTTCTGCTCCTCATTCACTTCCTCATCGCTCTCAGTATCCACACGTCTTCCTCCTTGATCCACAATTATTGTTGCCCTGTTTAGGCAAGTGTCTTTACTGCAGGTTCTGCACGGTGCATTGCAAAAGAGACCTACTCGTCGGCAAGCACACGCTGAACCGCATCCAATTTTGCAATTGCAAAATATCATTTGCAAAAGCTCTTCAGGTGCAGGTGGATTTGGATTTTTGATTGGATGTAAAGTTCCTTCAATTTTAAACCAACCCCAATTAAGAGGATTCATATTTTTATTTAATATTTACACGCATAGATTAGAAAAGACCATTTAATACTTTCACCATGTGCCAGCTGTTGCTCGATTGTATGCTCAATGTTTCTTTCTTTGTCCCTATGCTCCAAAATTCGTGCTCAAATATTTTTAAAAAATGCAGTTGGTTTTTCGACGATAATTCCCTTATTTTTAAAGCAATAAACTAAAAAAAAAGCATTTTGTAGAGAATTTCAAGTGCTTTAACGTTAGAGCAGTTAAACATTATTTTTGAAAAGGGTTGAGTTCAAAGGGCTACACATAGTACGCGAATGCAAACTTTGAACTGCCATATCTCATTCAATTTTTATGATGCAAAGATGTTTAAAAAAATCAAAATTTTCAGTAAAAAGAACCTAAAGGAACATTAAAAAAATTCATATCATGAATAGTTTTTGGTTTATTTAAGAAAAATAATTTTTTTTCAAAATTACAAAAATGCAATTTTCAATTGAATCGATTATTTTTCCTAAAATAAGCGTTCCAAACCGGTCAAATCACTTGGACCGTATCAATAACACCTAAATGAAGTTAATTGCAAGTGGGTTAAGATCAATTTCAATTAAGGTGGTAATGGCGAGGGTTTATTGGTTAAATGTTTTCAAAACAAAAAAGAAGTTAATTTATTTTTGTTATAAGTCAGTCAACTCTTATGCGTTTCCCCAAAACTTTCACCATTTTCAAGTTATTTAAGGTTGAAGGTTTTAAATTTCGGGTTTCTCGAAAAATAACCATCCTTCAACGAACAATAACTCAGTTCGTATTGCCTTTACAGAAGTCATTAAAAACGAATCTGTTTGTTTTTTTTTATTTTCTAATTTTTGTTCTAATGGTGTTTTCGATAAAATGAAAACTTATAAAGTTATTCGTGAAAAACGGTTAAAAACAGGCGTTTTTTCAATGAAAATGCTCAGTTTCAATCCTTAATAACTTGGAAAGTATCAACTTTACAAAAAACTTTATGCAACAAAAGTTGCTTGGAATTGGTCGATCTTTCGATTTCCCAATTAATTTTGATTAAAAAACGTTTCACCCAATAGAAGGGGTTATTTTATACAAGTGTGCAAAGTTTGAAGGAAATCGGTTCAACATAATTGCCTTAAACATCCATTGCAAGATTTGACCCAGAGGTAATACAGAAGTCAAGTTGAATAACACCGTGTAAATATATGTCCAACGGGAACCAAGATGTGATCTATTTTATTTGCATTAGCCCTAGTTAGAAAATATTTCAAACAGACAATACATTTCGAACTCCCCTTGAATTAGACCAAACAAACGGCAGCCATCGCGTTGATCCCAAGGTTTTGTTGCGCCAACTATTCAGCAATGTTTACCAACATCGGTCTGTCGGTGTAACAATATCACGTTTTGTTTTAATCACCTTGAAAATCAAGTTTTTACCGTAGAAAGACATAGGTCTATTTCGTTTTGTGTTGAACTGGCAATTCTTCATGAACATCTACAGTGTCTGAACATTTAGTATCGACCATCTCGTCCGACTGATCAACATGAAGAACTTTCTGATAGCACTGGCGGGTGAGTCTATTGACTGATTATCAATCAATTTGATAGGTTAGGTTATAGATTAGAGTAGGCTTACACTAGGCCTAATTATTTTGTGCATAGATGTAGAGAGACTAGTAAAATAAGTGGAGACAGTGAAGAAACAATATTAATTTAGCAGTTTTCACTGTTGGTCATTATTTTTGCTTTTTTTAATTCAACGGGTTTGCCGGGTTCTAACTTGGTTCCTTCATTCGTATTCACCTAATAGGCTGAAGGTTCTTTCCCTCTTCATTCTTTAAACTTCCGAATGCAGTCATATTGCAATCTCTTATCTAACATGTGGTGTCCTTTAGCCGAATGCGATGACTCCTTTCTCCATAAAATTATACTAAGTTATGGACTACCCCGTTAAAAAGTCCGAATAAAACATATGAAGAACATTCGCTCATGCATTTTAGCCAATGTTTTTCTCGTTTCTGAGCTCTTTTTCTATTCCCTCAAGTTTGATCGTGACGAATTGATCATTTCCAATAATCTAGTCGTATCAAATCCTCTTATTATCTACATTTAAATATATTTCATTCCACTTCAGTTTATTAGTACGGACATATAGCAAACAAATTCTGGGCGTTGATTGGCTTGCAAATTTTTGAAACAATCTAGTTGAAAGTTATTTTGAAATGTAGGCCTAATTAACCAAAAATAAAATAAAATAATAAAGTTGTTTCATACATCGTCAATGGGACTATAGCCTATAATATTAGATTTCAATCTTACAGCCATATTTTGTATTTCAATTGTAAAGTATTTATGAATTGTAGTAGCCTAGGCCTACTTTTACGATATAATTTTGTTTTCTCATGTGAATAGCTCCAGAATATATGACTAATAAAATTCAAATAATGATTAATTCAATTTTAAATAGGATAATATTACAACTTATTACTGATACCAATATTTTCAAATATATTAAGAAATCTACAATTTAACTAGGCTAAAACAACTAAAACATTATTTTATAACTAAAAAATAGTAGTTTTGCCACCTTTGTATTTATTTGACCTGCTTTATTTAGTAAATATCCTTGGCGTTTTTTAAAGTTAATATGCTAACCATAATGTTATTATAATACAAGGAATGAGTAAATGTATCCGATCCACATCTGGTAAGGAAAGGTTTTTTATCACTGTATTTTTAATATGTTTTATTAGGGGATGATTATAGTCCTTTGACCTCCAACGTTCAATTGAACTGACGTTCTAAAAATTCCGTGTTTTTAAGATTAAATAAAGAGCATAATCATTGTTAGTACTTGTTTTAGACTAATATTGAATGAAATTAGGTATTTACGGTGATTTTTAAGTAGATAATATTATTATGAAAAAGCAGGTGATTTTTCTACTTGGTGGGAATCACCTGTCAAGAGTATCGTCTAACACCGGGCCATGTGAGCTTCCCCGGTGATTGTGATCTAGCCTATATTACATTTCTTTACCTAATTCAATTTTGCATACTATATACAATGCTCTCGTTTTTGTAGGTGGATTTGAAAACATCTTAATAACAAATTCAAAATGTTTCCTATTTAAAAAATATTAGTTTCTTAGCAAATAGGGTTTTTAGTGCAAAGTACTTATTATTTATAATAAAATCAACGACAAAAATATTTATATTCAAGTGAATAAAATGGTTATCTAATTGTCAAACAGCAAAATGTGCTTTATGAATAAGAAAGTTATTTTAAATATAATTTAACATGAGGTCAAATAATCGAATATTAGGTTTTGTGGGTTTTGGGTAGGGAAGCCGCTTCAGGCGTTAGCGGTCAAAGGGTTAAAGTGATGGATGAAACAATTTTGTAAATCTTCCTGTCTTTGACAAATATATAAAAGAATTAACGAGAGAGAAAACTTACAAAACACCATTTTGCACGTTCAGCCATTTTAGGCTATTGGTGTTATAGCTTTGCCAAATCTACAAGTTTGCAATCGATACTTTCGTAAATCATGAAATTTGCACGAAGTAAATATTGAATTTTGCAAACATGTATAAATTTGTATACATAATTTAAACCTACCCCTAAACCACCCTCGCTTCCCTAGCTTATTCTTCTCATTGTGTAAAATTCATTTTTATTAAGTGAATCTTTGTTATATTATACCATTTAATTTATTACGCATATTTTGACCAAACCTAATCAAAATGGCTGAACATTAACCATCATGGATAGGCTATGTATTTTGTATGACTTATTTCTCTCACAAGTTCTATAATATTTGTCAGCGACGGTTCTAGTAGGCGTTTTTAGAGTCAATGAAGTCAGTTTAACAATAGCCTAGGCCCTATGTAGTACAAAAAAGTACTGTTTCCATGGTCCACAGTATCTACACTAGTAGCCTAACTAAATGATTCAATAAATAATTACAAGTTCCAACATTAAAAAATCCATAAGTTTAGTAAATGTACTTGACAAAAAAAAAAAATCATTTAGATTTTATAAAAAGTGCGTAACAGTAAGATTGGCCAAGGTTATATAAAAAACACGCGGGGAAATCATTTTACGATTCTTGTTTTATTTTCGAACCTGTAATTATTAGAAGGCTATAATTTTCAATATGACACGACTGACCAATTTTATAGTGGTAATAAATATAGGCCTACACTTAACTCAATCAATATGAGTATGAAGAAACAATTGGCCATAAATAACACAGTAATAAAGTGATTTGGTTTACTTAGGCCTAAGTTAGATAAAGTATTATTGCATTGGTTATAGCTTACATATTCTTAAAATATTTGCTTTAAACGTAATTGTATTTTAACTGTATAACAAAATGTTAATCGTTTTGTGTTGCTGTTGGTGTGTTAGTAGAAAGGTGTCAAAGTTTCAATTTCAAAGATAGTTTTAAGTTACACAAACCCTCTGCGAGGTGGTGTTTTTGAATAATTTAATAAACGGTTATAGTTTAAATTTAAATAAAACCAACATAAATTGATTCTAAATTAGTAATACACTCAACTAAGAGTTTAGGAAACAGTGAACTAAATTGTATCGCAGCTTCAAAGCTATTTAATTAACAGAAAATATTATTTCTACAAAATTTAAATGTAACTTACAGAGTGCACTAGTGATTTTGTTTTATAAATTATTGTGTATACTGTAATATTATAAAAGACTTGTATTATGGCAAGTTCTGGAAAGTTTACTGTCGCAAAACTCAAATTTCTAGCAAATTTTTATTTCTGAGGAAATATCTAGCCTTCTCAGAGAATCTTGACAGGGGGGAAAGAAAGAGAAAAATAATATATTTAAAACAATCGGCCTCTTATTCCACAAATAAAAATTCACAAAACATTCGTGAAAAAGTAAAATTTATGAATAAGAAAGAAACGGAAAAACTTTCAGGACGTGTTCTACTAGTGAAAATAAAGAAAAAGTTCCCGTAAACATAGGTTCGGAAATGCTTCGTTTTCCAGATATCCGCCATTTTGTCGTGTTTACAAAATAATGTGTATCTACAGAAATGTGTAACCGATTGAGGCCACACTTGGCATGCATTTTAATCGTACAATGATCTATCTTAAGAAAAATAAGCGATTATATCCGATCATGCGTTTCAAAATAGCGGCTGTCAAAATTGCAAACCTAAATTACTCAAAAACCGTACATTTTAACAAAAATGTCAAGACTCCTTTTTTGTAGCCCTTTTGATTCCCTATTGGATAGTGTAGTTATCAAAACAATTGGATGAAGTATAATAGTTAACTTAAAGATAATAACAGCATACGTAACCACAATAACTTATTGAGTTTACTGTGTTGGTATAGGATGCCGGGTTGAACAAACCAATTATTAGACATAACTGAACTATTATCATTTATCCTATTGTTTTGACTGTGAGACCATCCGATAGGAAATCAAAAGGGCTACAAAAAAGGTGTCGAAATTTTTTGTTAAAATTTAGGCCTACTGTTTTAGAGTAATTTAGGTTTGACATATTCAAACAGCAGCCATTTTGAAACGCATAATTGGATATAATCGCTTATTTTTTTTTAATATAGATCGTTGTTAGGTTAAACTTCATGCCAAGTTTGAACTCAATCAGTCAAACATGACTCTAGATATGAATTGTTTTTTTACAAAAAACTAAGTGGCGGATATCTCTGGAAAACGAAGCATTTCCGTTTACAGGAACTTTTTCCTTTATTTTCAATAGTAGAACACGTCCTGAAAGTTTTCCGTGAATCACCCTGTATATGAGCATTTTGTAGCGGCTCAGATCGAAGAAGAGAGAGAGAGGCTATAAAAATTGTAAATTGAAGTACCGCAGTCTAACCAACAACCTTGTGCAACCTTCTTATACATTAAAACCTTTTTGTTAAGATAAATTAGGTCTAATTATGTTTTGAGAATATTGTTTAATCTGTTCCAGCATTGTGTGCCTGCATCACATATGGATCATGCAGCAGTAAGCATAAACAGTACACAAAAGACGAGATGAGAATGATGGAATTAGCAGCATTCTACTGCGACTGTTCTTGCTATAAAGATCCGTTAATGTTTGGTGGTGAAGTGTGTGCATCTGACGGGAACACGTATCCAAATATATTGTACATGGCGTGTATGAACCATTGGTGCCCTGAAAATAAACGTAAGTACAAAGTGTTTCTGCAATGAGCGGGGTGGTCACAGGGGCCAAAATAAAGAAAAAAGTTTCCATAACAACGTTTGCTATCCGATATTTAATTTTTTATTAAATCAAATAATTCGACCACGCAGCTGAACCGCAGACGTGAGTTGAGCGAATTTCCAAAATTAAGTTTCTATGTTTTAGGGTTTCAATCAACTGTTTGGGAAGTTGATGTACTCACGAAGGCGCTGAATAGCTGCCTATATGTAGGCTACGAAATATATTAATAGAATTTGTTTGGACCTAAGCCTCCAGCTTCGACACACGCGCTCCTTTTCACTTTCAGCGGACCACTTTGCACCTCGACCTTGCGGCCTCTCGTTATGGACTGCTTCGTTTCGCTCGCAGCGTTCTTAATTGGCTACGGATCAGAAGATGCCCCCGCGTGGATTTGAACTGGGTAATTTTATGGTATTTTACGTTTTGATCGATTTTCGGGGAACCAGGCTAGCTACAAGGTCGTGTAAAAAAAAATGTGCAGAATAATATCCTACGTTTATTTTTTTTAGATAGAACACCAAAAAAGTTTTATTCTCGTACGAAAAATCTAAAAAAACGTTACTTCTGGTTTTTGGCCAACGAACTCGTCCGAGCGACTAACGTATGTAGGCCTACCAAATTTGAACTAAATCCGACTTAAAAATGCGGCGGTTAGAGTGTGAACACATAGGCTATATATATATATATACATTTTATTTACACCCAAAATGCGTTCTGGGGACGATGATCGGTGCTCATTTCCTACACCCGACCTTAGGGCTCACCATAAGAGTCACTTCAATCGCTCATCTTTGCTATGGAAATTCGATAATAAATATCTTTATAATCGATTAGTTGAAATTTTGCTCGGAAATGTACCTAATTTGAAAAACAACAATTGAATGTTTCCAATAATTTGTTTAAAAATGGAGCCCATTTAAAAATTTTAAACGAGAACACCTCATAAACTGTAAATTTTCATGAAAACGCCATGAGTAATTTCGTGTAAGTTGTTAAATTGTTTATCGAATGGTGTAACTGTCGAACACCGTCCATTAGCGTACCTTGCTGAGAGCGGTAGTTAGATGCATTTCACTGATCCTCAGCAATCCACAGTGCACACAATGGACTCGATACCATTCGATAGGAAATTGAACGGCTACAATCATTGTCTCTTAATGTTTATAGTTTTTAATATTTTTAAATGTTACTTGGGAGACTGGATCCCTTTCAGACGAACCGCCCCCATATGTTGCTAATTTAATAGTAAGCCAGGACCTTCTCTGTGGAGTAGTCGTTCAAATTGGCAAGCAGCATTATTTGGTTTTGACAAACTCTTTACACTTTTCTTTGTCCAATTATACAGGAATTATGCGGCAATCTCTCGGAAGCTCATTCTATAGCTAAAAATAAGAAAAAAGGTCGTATAAAGATAGGGCCGCAGAAGACGCTTCGTTTTCCAGATCAGATATCCGTCATTTTGTTGTTTTGTGCAAAATAATTCATTTCTAGAGAAATGTACGACTGATTGAGTTCAAACTTGGCATGAAGTTTAACCTAACAATGATCGGTCTCAAGAAAAATAGACGATTAAATCCAATCATGCGTTTCGAAATGGCGGCTGTTTAAAAATTTCAAACCTAAATTTCTCAAAAACCGTACATTTTAACACACAAATTCAAGACACCTATTTTGTAACCCTTTTGATTCCCTATCGCATGGTGTAATTGTGAAAACAATCAGAAGAAGGATAGTAGCTAAGTTAAAGATAATAACAACATGTGTTCATACAATATTGTTGTGTTTACTGGGATGCCGGGTTGAACAAACTAGTTTCATTACACATAAATTAATTTTTATTCTTCATCCGATTATTTTGACTGTGAGACCATCCGATAGAGAGTCAAAAGGGCTACAAGAAATGTATCTTGCCATTTTTGTTAAAATGTAAGGTTTTTGAGTAATTTAGGTTTGAAATTTTCAAACAGCCGCGTTTTTTAAACGCGTTATTGGATTTAATTGCTTATTTTTCTTGAGATATATCATTACTAGGTTAAACGTCGTGCCAAGTTTGAATTCAATCAGTCGAACATTTCTCTATATATGAATTAATTAGTTTGCACAAAAAACAAGATGGGGGAAAACGAAGCGTTCTCGTGCTTAACTTTATATGAACTTTTTTTCTTATTTTTAGCTATAGAGATTGCAGCATAGTTCTGAATTACCCTGTATATTTTTATCTTTTGAACAATCAAAACTAGATTATTTATAAGTACAGAAATACTATAGCTCAGTGTTATTCTTCAAATATATAACAAGGTTTTCTATAATATAAAGATGTAGGCCTACATGTTTAGTATTTTAGTGGCATAAGTAAGTTTTGTGGTCTTTTATTTAAAAGTTTTGAATTTAGAAAAAATCCTAAAGTTTTTTGTAAACAGCAAGTTGTATTTATATTTACTGTTTGGTGAGAAGATATTTATTTCCATTTACCAGCCTACCTATTTACTAGCTTCAAATAAATGGAAAGTGTTTGCTTTAATGTCACTTATACAATTTTCTTTATAATATTGTTTTCATGAATTTGGTTTTGACACATTATTGACATTTTCCAGGTGTAAACATGACCTACAGAGGACCTTGCATGGACGAAACGCCAGATTACCCATATTGTCCGGTATACAAGCCTTGTTGTGGTTCGGACAATAAAACTTATGCAAACTATGAAGCACTGTGTTGCAAGAATTTAAACAAAGGCTCAGGATCCAGTAAGTAGTCTGTCATATATCAGACCATTGTTAAACGAAACAATTCAGACCCTGCAGACGTCTGAGGACTATTACGCGCGATCGCTTCGGAAGTGATCTTTTCAAAACCTCTGTCGACGTCTTGGGTTCCGAGTTCGCGCATTCTCAGACAAACGGAGATAAATTCTGATTTAGTTAAAAGTCCTCTTTGAAGTAATGGTATTCCCTGCATTGTTCCCGTGTTTGGTCGGAGTGTGTTCTGTTATATACTGCCCCTCCCCTTAACGCCCGGTATTCGAATCTTTTGGTTGACTTCTAGTTCAAAATTACATGGCATAATAATTATTGTTTATTACATTATTTGCCTTTTTTAATTTCATATGTCATAGGCTCAGTTTTGTGATCAAACAACGAAATTCTAACTGTGCGGCCACAACGAAATCTGACGAAAAAAATACTTGTCTTACCGATTGTGTTTCTCTCATTCTTCTTTTGCAATGAAGTGTTCGTCCATATTTTTGCAAACATTCACCCAGGCAGCTCTCTTCTGGATTTTATCACGATAATCCACGCGAGACGGATCCCATATTGTAGGACGTTTTTTAACTTTATCGATGAACTTTTCAACGTCCAAGGAATCCATGATCTTTTCTACGAAGTCTTTGCAATGAAGCTACAGCAACGCCGACACATGAGTGTACTGTCTGATGCTGCCAAGCATTACACTGCCTCGCTGCTCTGAATTGGCGTTGAGACAGTCGCGAGCATCACAATTTTTGCAGCCGCTTCAACGCGGATGCACAGCCAACGCAACGCAAATTGAGACAGAAACGATTGATTTTATTTATTTTTAAAATAAAAAAGTAATATAAAAAAATATGAATAATGTTGCAAAATTAATTATTTATTTTTCGTTTTATATTTCTGGCTTGACGTAGAACCTTTCCGTCTCCAACAAAATATTTCAAAATTTAAATTCACTTCCTTTGTTCAAAAAATACAAAGAGTAAATAATTTACGTTACAACTTGCCCTTGTAAAACAATGTCTCATAATAGAACCACTAAATCATTAATGATTACTTCGCCGTGTGAACATCCTTCGTAAAGTTTTTCAAGTCATTTTGTTGCTCAATGTGTTCAAATGTGAACTTTCTTTATTTTACGTACAATGTATTCTAAATATTAATTTAGTTAATTTTAAGTATTTATAAAACTAATGTTGACATTATTCTCTGCAGATATAACTGTGCTTCACGAAGGAGTTTGTGTGGCTGATAATATTGACTATAGGATAGGTCAGAGAGATTGTATCTACAGCCCTGTCTGCTGCTCCAATGGACGCACTTATAACAATATTGATATTGTTAGAAAACTTAAAAAATACGGAACTGGTAAGTAGCGTAAAGTATATTATTATCTGGTGTGAGAAAAAAAAGTTTAAATGTGTTCTATAAAAAATCAATTTCACCTGATTTAAAGGGGTTTTTGCATGCATATAAGTATCTAGTTATATCTCCACGAAGCTCTGAAATGGTAGTCATTGACTCATTTCGTCATATGCTTTCTTTCATCGTTCCGAAAACAGAAAATTTGGGAGAGTGGGATGAGTATTGAAAAAGTTTGTTCCTCTGAAAATCAGGCAAATGAAAAAATTTCTTTAAAGTAAAGTATTAGTAGCCTTCAGCGGTGTGGCTGGTGGCACCATCTTCCTGGAACGACTGGAAACTAAAAGTCAGATTGCTAGTACTTCCAAATCTCTTCAGATCTCTTGCAAAAAGTTGTTGCAAAAGATGTTCTCTTTGTAACTTACCTGGTTTAGAGTAAAATAATTCCCTTTTTTATCTTCAACGAAATACGAGCCCAGTATATACTTCTATCTGAAATAGCACACCATACTGTTACGTGTCATTATGTTGTGGCTTCTCTACGACATCGTCAGGACGTTGACATCCAAGAAAACATGTTAGGTTTTTCATCTGAAAGTCATACACTTTGTAGGAACCTATGGTTTTCATAGTTCCTCCAAGAATACAGTTTGTATTCTACACTTGAATCCACCAAGGTTTTTAACCTTCTTTTCAAAGACGTATTACCTATGTCCATTTTAAAAGATGTCCGATGAAGGCTTCTTTTTGGAGTATACAAGACTTGCTGAAGATGTCTGTCGTGGTTTTCATTCGAAGTGACCATGTTTTGGACAGCCTACCATCCTTTACACTGAGTCAAAACACTACCTGTTCGACATAATTTGTCAACACTTATAACTGCGACATTATTTGGTGACTGTTTGCAAAATCATTCTTTAAACTCCCCAGCAGTTCGCATATAATTAGGACTACCGGAACGACCTGTTACGGATGAATGAAAATAATGCTTTTCAGGAGTGGTAAGAACCTCAAACAAGAACACAACAGTCAAGAATGTAATCAGCTGTTCTAAAGACCATCCACAGCTGCTTTAATTTCAGTACCGTAATGTTTATTTTGGTGCATACCGTATTTTACAAAAATCAACATTATATCTAAAGTTTAGTGAAAAAGTAATGAGAAATATATGTTTTACTTTCATGCAGTGTCACTTCCTTTCACTGGTCCATACCACCAATGTAAAATTTATTCTCTCCATGTTTACTTTTATAATTCAGTAGACTAAATAAAGTAAAGGCGTTATTAAATAAATATCTTTCTATTAAAACTTTGTGGAATCTGACGGTTTGTTACAAACCTGTTTGTCAGTGTGGAGTCAAACTTGTTTGGTTTATCACATTTGAGTTCACTAAAGAGTAAAATTTCAACAAAACTTTAAAAAAGTGTAAAATGAAGGTGTTACAAAACCTTAAAACGATGATGGGCAACCATGAAACTATAAAAGTAATTGTCTTTTAATTAATTTTGGATGGATTTGTTGGAAACTATACTACACTGTTCCATGAAAACGAAGAAGTAGAATTAATTTGAACTCGAAATAAAACCTAAAAATTAAATTCATAAAATACGACTATGCATGTTTTTATTTTGGAGAATAATGTATAACTTTACCTTGTATTTGTAAACAGGAATAGAAATACTTCATGATGGAGGGTGCACGTTCGATGAAGTTAAAAAATATGTAAAGACTCGAGTCGAAGTTTGCGATTTGGCCAGAAACAGGTACGAGTGGAACCCCATATGCGGAATGGATAACGTCACCTACCCGAATCCATACATCATGATGGCGAATAAACCAAGTAAGAATATTTGTAACCATATAAATGTGGTAGGGTAAGAGTGTTTGGCCCTAATTGTATAACAAAATTACATTGTTTTCAGTTTTTAACTTGAATATTCACAAAAAAGAATTGTAGAATTTTCGTAAAGTGCATGACACAGTATGTCTTTAAAAAATTTGTAAATGTGTAAACTTTAAACAGTAATTAGTAGTATGTTATTATTATTTTTTTAATAGAAACATTTTTAATACTAATTTTATCTGTATATAGATATTGAGGGCAGATTAAGAAGCACAATAATTGGGGTGTTGTTATGTTAACATTTGATGATCAATTTAAAAAAAGCAATAATACAAATAATATATTTTAAATCGGTATGAAATGAAAGATGAAAATTAATGTTAAAAAATGCTGATAATGTGAATAATATGCAGAACAAGTATATCTTATCACTGTTCGGATATAGAGTACGGGTTTTTGCTTTTGTAGAAAATAGGTACGGTAATCAAACAGTTGGAAAAACGTCTCAAATAAATGGTTCTCCACAGATTTGAAAGGAAATAAAACAATGCATTACAATTACAAGTTACACTGTAAGTTACATGTTTATGCATGCTGTTGTATTATTTAGAATATTATACAAGGTGTTTCTAAAAGTCATTGCAAACCTTGAGGATATGTTTCCTTGGCACAAGAAATGTAAAAATGCTTCTTTAGCAAAAAAACATTTAAAGAATGACATTAGAAAACATTTGTTTAAAATGACATTAGAAAAACAAAGGTACGGTAGCCTATTCTATTTGGCAGTAAATAGTGGAGTTGAAATTGAATAGTATACCAACAGCTTTCTATTATTTGTTTAAAAATGGTGGCTATTTAAAATGTTTAATGTTAAATATCTCGAAAACCGTTACTTAATTAATTTACAAGTGACAAATATGTTTTTTTTTTTTAAAGACACACAAAATGTGTTTTAATTTTTTCCGTAGGTAAATGGTTAACCTAGAACCATAATATTGTTCAGATGTACAGTATATGCCTATGTTAAAAAAGTTTATTGAAAGCTTTGCTCTCTTTGTATATTGTAAAAAGATTGTTAAAACAATGTGTAGCCTGGATTTTGAAAAAAAAAACAATAAAATTATATTTCAAATAGATTTTTACCTAGTACAAATAAGCAACAGTGTTGTAAATTATATACTTTCAATATTCTATTTTGTATTATCTATTTTTTTGCTATACTCTGTGACCTATACCAGAAATTTTAGTCTAGAGCCAACACAACTATATATATATATATAGAGCTGTTATCTTATGAATACCATGCAACTTGTGTAAAGTAAAATTACATATTAGAAAATTAAAAAACCTAAAAATAGTAAACATATGTATGTAATAGTAATAATCTTTGTTAAACTAGAATTAATAGTATGGGTACAAACTAATTTTGAATTTAAGACAACTATAATAAATCAACACAAAATTTAAATTCAGTTTGTAAATTAGTTTAATTTAAAAAATTAAATTTTATTATAACAGTTTGCTTGATGTAAGAAAATCAATACTTTGTTGGTAGTCCTAGCATCTTGGGTAAGACAGATTCCTTTTTAGATCACTCCTGGCTCGACATTCATTTATCAGATATTTATTTCATTGCCAAAGTACAGTACCCAATATAATACTTGTACTTACAGCATTGGCTTGATTCCCTCTGCAAATTAGAATTACATTTGTTAACATTGTATAACAAGACACAAACTGATAATTATAACTTCATTTCCCAGTATTAACAAAAAAGATGTCTACCTCAGAGGTGGATCAGATGGAGCTGTTAAATACAAAAGTTGTAGTAAGAAATTGTCAAAGAATAAAAAGAAATAACGTAAAACTAATTCAAAATTTAATCTATGTTACATAAAAATATCTAATACAGAACACATGAACTAATAAAAAATGGATTCAGTAAACCGTAAACATTGTGGATACGAACCATCCTAGAGGCACACAGAAACTCGACATGAAAGGTACTAGAAGACCCCAGAAGTTTTATACAGTGACAGTAAGAAGGAAACATCTTCTTATTTGTGTGCCAACAATTAATTATTTTGAAGACAAAAAAGATCTGTATATCTGGAAGTATAATACATTGATTATATGAACCAAACATCCATTGTTGGTTAACACATCTTAATTCTTTGGGCCTACTCTTGTACAATTTCTTAATTGTATTATTTCTTATGTGTTATGGTTTTGTTTTAGATATTAGACCCCAGTACATGGGTGAGTGCTTTTCACCAAGACAACAAGCCTGCATTATAGCAGATCAGATTGATAATAAAATTGTGGAATCACCTTCCATAGTGTGTGGCAGTGATGGCCTACCTTATAATTCAATTTACCACTTAGAATGTGCAAAGAATCAGGACAAATGTAAGTTTAACCCTAGTTACCATTGCAAGTAATTTAAATTTGATTTGAATCGTAAAAATAAAAATTAAGTAAGCTCTGCTGTACCTACAGTTGGTTTTAGTGTAGCTTAAAAAATTAACATCAAAATGGTAAATATTTTAATACTGCTTTCAAGTGAATAATATTGAATACAAAGAGACTGAAATTTAAATTTCAATGTCCCGATTAAAAAGAAAAACTGAAATAAAGATGTGATACATTATGATGAATATTAATTTGTTCAAACTAAAACTTGATAGTTAAAACGGCTATATTGATTGAGTTATAATTAATATTAATTTTGAATTAAGAAATTTAAAGAATAAAATTAATATTTTTTAAATTTAAATGATGGATAAAGTTCACTGATGATTAGGCTACTAGATTGCTGCACTGTATTTTTGAAGCTGGAATCAGAATGATGAATGATGGATTAATGGAACACCATTATTTCCATTACAGTACTTGGGTTCTTATTTACAAATTAAGTAATTCACATTGATATTTTCCTTAAAACTTGTGGTATCTTAAAAAGAATGGACTATGTTTCTAAAGATTGTAAGCTTTAAAATCATCAGACCTTTAAGTAGGGCTTCTGGCTTATTAGAGACTCAGGGAGAGAATCCTAAATAATGGTAGGTTACTAGGAAATGTTTCTTCTGAATAGGTTACACTTATTAAAAGCTTTCATTATTCAGATTTTGGTTAAATTTGGTTTACTAACTACATATTACAACAATTTAATGAACTTAATGAGATAAATGAGTTTAAGTTTATATTTTTTCTTATTAAATTTCATAAAATTTAAAAATTTGAAGCCTAATTATAAAAATCTAACAGGTAGGCTATTGTTGTTTGTTTGTTTTCTTTTATCTAAATTACGTAAAGTCATTCCCATATAAATTTTATTTTTTTAAAGATCATATTTTCTATAATTATTGTGGAATACAAGAGTTGTAATTTTTTTATTTACATACCATACCTTTTATGTTACTTAAATCAATTTTAATTGGCTTTATAAAAATGGCAAGTAATTTCAAAATAAGAGTTGTAACTTACCTACAAATTTTATATTTTTGAATTTTCTGGAACAAACAAGAGTGTTGGAAGGTTAACATTTGTACTCTGCCTCCAATAGTTAACACTTACCTAACAGTAATGTAAGTATCAATAGTTAAAAGTCGTAATGATCCTTTGTGATATTTAACAATTACAACACTTCAAACTCGATAAAATGAACATAAGAATTTCCTCATCCTTGTTAAAACAAATCATCAGAATCAGCATTTCTACACTCGATTCCATGTATACCGTGCAGTACAGAGCGCCCATAAGCCATGTTATCAGTCATACAACAGTCTCAGTGGTGCTAGCCAACTAGAAATTATCAACTCCCATGCAATGCTCGTACAGTTGAAGCAACCCGCATGTCAATAATGGTAATAACCCGTTCCCTGTAATAGTAGTAGCAGATCTATTCTCCTGTAAAACCTGTACTGTACGCAGAAATTTATAGTAATCCAATCAGTTACATTACCTGTAATTGATATTTGTTCAATATCTTAAGTGCAAACCACCTTATATAACATTATGTTGTGCCGGTTCCCACTTTTGTCACCCTGAGTGTTTACCTATGTTCATCTATATAAGTCATAAAGGCCCAAGAAAGTGCTACTGATATTATTCTCTCCTTCCAAAAAATCTCGTAAATAAACGAAAAGAACCTAAAATTTGTAATTTTTTCACTTTTGGCACTGAACCTCATTAGAATATGTCGAACCATTTTATATCAAATGTGTTTTGTACAACCTGTATCAGATTAAAATGTTCATACTGATTTAATCATTTATGACGTACATTGAAAAAAACAGCAATATAAAAGTTTATTATTATAAAAATAACTATTAACTTTGTCAACAGACCTGTTTTACCTTCACGAAGGTTCTTGTCGAAAAGAAGACAACCCCTGCCTAGCCATGTCATGTATCGATGGTCCAGGAAACCCAGTGTGTGGCAGCGATGATACAACATATGTCAACTGTTTTGCACTGTGGTGTGTACAACGAAGACAAGACCCTTGTAAGTAGCCTAAAATTGTTATTTTATATAAGAATGAGTTTGAATGTTAGTAAAAATACTTTAGGTTATAGTTCTATTAATCCATCCCATTATACAACCGTCTAGTAAGGTTTCATGTTTGAAAAATACAGATTTGAGTTTATTTGTAAAAAAAATTATTAATTTATATTTAAATTTAACCTCAACTTTACTGTTTTAATCAGTATGTGTTTTGATAAAATATTAGTCAGTTTCAATATTTGGGCTTTCCCTGAAGTGCTTAATATTTACTAACTGAAAAACTATAAACAAAAGACTTATTTTACTAAAGTACACTCTGGCAGGGAGGGTCAAAGAAAATTTGAAAAAAAATTTAAACTGCTTAAGAGTAAATTTCAATGTAAATAATGAAAACAAATTCCAAAATTACTTGTAAATAAAAATACCTAATATTCAGCATGTAGAGCATACCAAGCAAACAAGTTGAGGCACTTTGATTTGAACTGAAACACCAGTGCCCCAGAAGGCTAATTTTTAAGAGTGGTTTTTTTAACAAATTTTAAATGCAAACATAAGGTTACGTGATTTTAAAGGTCAACATTTTTGAGTGTTTATGTACTTAATCCCTTTTCAAGAGGGCTACCCTAAATGTAGAACAGTTTTAGGTGAACTGTTTATTCCCTGAAATAAAAACTTTTCACACCTTGCGATGATCCACCCTTTCAAACAATATGCAATTTCAACTATTTACTAAAAAATTTCATCATTTAAAAATATGTATCTGAACAAATTAAGTAGAAATTATAGGTTGAGTGGTATATAAATTGACTAAAGCTTTTAAAGCTGAGCATTTTTTAGCTAAACGTTGCTTATATTTTCAACCCTTTTTAAAATGTGAAACAAAAATATGAATTTTATTCCTTTTTTTGTCTTATTTGGTTAGGAAGTGAAAGGAAAAAATACAAAATTCACTGCAATCGTTATTATTCTTGAAATATACAAATTATGCTCAAATAACTAGCCTACAATTTCTAGGATTAGTTTTGAGTGGCTTTCTCTGGGGGAAAATCCTGTAGTCACCTTTGCTAAAAAGATGAAATAATGAAATTAAGCGTTGAGTTAGCAAAATAATAGTTAAAACAAAAGTAATTTATTTTATGTGTATATGTAGTTGATTTGTTTCCCCCATGATAGTAAACTAAACTTTATTGCCAAGGCTTTTTAATTACATTCAATAAACTACAGATATTACCAGGAATGGAAGATAAAGCGATGCTCCAGTTCCGCTTTTCTGAAAAAGAAAAAACAAATAGAGCCCCAGGTGGAAATGTTAGAATTAACTTTCAACAACTTGGGTTTTTATTTGATCATGCACAGCAATTTTCATTATGCTGTATGAAATTCTGTACCAGTTGCATAGAATTCCACGATGTGATTGAATGTGCTTAGAATTCCATGATGTGATTGAATGTGCATAGAATTCCATGATGTGATTGAATGTGCATAGACTTCAAACCCCATTCAGGAACTCTAGGAATTAATCAAAAGCTAAATGAAAAGTATTCAGCAGAAGTTTTAAGGGGTTCGAGTAAGAAACTGCATTATTTTATCAAGTCTAAGGAAATTAATATTCAACTCCAGTCTCTCTTAATTATTCTGTATGCTCCTTCACTTCACAACAAAAGTTTGTTTTGTGAAATCTTGTTTTAAATGAATTGACTGTGTTTGTTCCTTCTATATGACAAGTTAGCAAAACTGTCTTTCACAAAACCTCCACAATATAAACATAATTTTGTGCAGATAAAATAACTGGATATTTCATTGGAATCATTATATCTCTTAATTATAATCCTGGGAGTTTTAAAGGCTCAAATAGCCATCAAGAATACACGATTATGTTCAATGCTATTGTCTGCTTACCTGAAGATGACTTCCATTCACAAACAATAACTTTGTACCTAATGTGGCAAACAACCTTAAGAGGCTAATTATCATTAAATCTAGCCATGAGTTCATGTCAGCATCACCCATTTAAAGAAAGTTGAATATGAAGAGCTCTTGAATCAAATCAAAATTCTTGAATGTGAACAGTGGCTGTATAACTTACCAGTGGCGTACAGAAGGTTTAAACTAAACACACTTAAGGTAATACAAGATTATCAAAACTACCATGATAACAGCTGTCACATCCATGCAGAAGTAAATGATCCAATGAATTGTACAAATTTAAAGTGCAGTTCATCTGAGCACGTCCTGGGCTTTAGCTAGAAGAATAGCATTATAATATCCTCCTAGGAACTGGCTTTAAATATCACACATTTTCACTAAAGTTCAACAAACTGCATGGACCCATCTATAGAAAGTGGAACCAAATGATAGTCTAAGATGTGGATAAAAACCTATATTCGCTATTTAAAAAAAATATGTAGTGTTAATGTATTAAAAGCCAAATTTTCGAACTTTTAATTAAGTCAGCTAATTCAGAATATTTATCTGTCATTGGAATACACAAAGATTTGTCAAGTGTGTTACTAATACCAGATCATTACAATAGTGGTAGTAGTTTTTAGAAAATCTCTTTTAACCCTTTAAGGTATAGGCTACTCATGGTGGCATTTTTGGATCAACCGTTGAGCCACGGGATGGTATTGTGTTCTATGTTTATTCGATTATTTTCATCGTAGTTTTGTATAAATCCGCTAGATATTGCTTGTATTGCTTCAGCTGGCCTTTTAGAAACAATTGCCAGCCTGATTTTAGAGCAATACATATGTTGAATGTCGTCTGGTACAACGTCGAATACTCTATGTTTGTTGTATTGTTTTGTTAGTAAACTATTTGCTATATTTTGGTTATGCTTAAAGATATGATTCTGCTTTTTTAATTTGTGTAAAAAACATTCTAACCTTAAAAAATAATAATAAATAAGTCAAGTGACATACCACTAAATATAATTTATAGTTAATTACTTTAAATTTTACAATTTTTAAAGTTAAAAATGAAGAAAACAAAAAATTTGAATAAAATGGCAAGTGTTTAAAAGAAAGTACTCTATATACATTCAAAGAATACTAATTTAGTAAAAAGACTGACAGTTTCACTCATTTATCTTTAACTATACCATTTCAATAAAGCTCAAACAAAAAGCATGTACAGTAATTTCAACTAAATTAATTGCTGCAGCTAGTCTTGCAAAAGCCTGAATAGGGTTAAATATACCTAAATTGCTATCCTGTCTTGGTAAGATTTGTAGATTATATTTGAACTTTCTTAATCTAGTTATAAAAACATTGGCGAAATAAACTTTTTTTCTAAAAAATTAGTACCCTTGAATATTTATTCCTAATATTAACAAATTATTAACATTTTCTTTGATATTATAATAAAAATGTAATGTTCCAGAACTTTGATTGTCCATTACTTTAAAACAAAACAAACATACTAAGCTCTAGTTTGAGACATTCTGTTTCTCTTTAGATAAGCTTTACCATTGTGTATTATATGATTTATCTTGACATATGAAACATTGTTTAACCCCTCCCAATTCCATAGTCTCCAAAAATCCCAGAGGGTCAAATATGTAAAAAATGTGTCCTGTTTTGCAACACAAGATATATACAAAGTTTTGTTGACTTATCTGCTATTAAAAAAAAAATAATAATAATGAAGGTTGTCAAAGGGACTTAAAAAACACTCTGTATATTTTGTTTACATTCAAATCTTACAGTAAAACTTCATAATCACATCTCCCACCAGAAGTTCAAAAATATGAAGAGTTCTGCACTGTAAAATTTGATGTTGCTGTACTTTACTTTCACCAGTAAACAACTGTTAAACCAGTTACTTTTAATTAAACACTGGAGTTGACATTGGCTAATATCCTTGTTGGAATAGCCTACTATGTTATGAGTATTCTATATTAATATGAAACTATTTTTAGTACAGAGAACTGCTTTTACAGTAGCCTACCTATTATTATATGTGAGATTTTGGTTCAGAGAATTATTAATTTTACTATCTATGACATAAAGCATACAAAAATAATGAGTTTCAAATTGTTTAGGATTAGGCTATTTATTATATAAAGGTATAAAAGAAATGACAAACTAACTAAATATGTTAAATAAAATATAAAAACCCAACGTTAAACTGTGTCCAGTCCCAATGAAAAGATATAAGTCTAATAATGTATGATAATCTCTAACAACAATGACTTTTTAATAATATTACCGTACTAAAATGTATATTTATTAATAACAATTGCTTTAAAATTTTTCAGTTCTGAAGTTTGTTTATGATGGAGTCTGCCTGCCGAAGTGTATCGACAGTATGTATTAATTAAATCCACCAAACCTTGCACAAGAACCGGAGTACTATTTATTTTGACGAAAAGGAGCAACTAACTTTGTTGATCGAAGTAGGCTATTATTTATGTAAATACTATGTTTGTTGATGTTTTATATTTAATTGTTTTGTTACAATAAAACTAATAAAATTTGAGGATTTATTTATTTATAACAATTGTACAAATGCAAAATATAATTTATAAATGTATGTATGTATACAGAAACCAGTTTCTGCATGTGAAACTATTGTAAGGTAAGTTATTGTAAGTTGTAAATGAAAATCTGTTTGACATACAACAAGCCATTCCTATGGGCAGAGGGGGGCCATTCCACCCCTCCTAGCTCCCAGGGAAAGGAAAATATGTATATTATTAATTATAGTCAGGTATTTTTCTTTAAAGAGATTAGCACCCAAATATATTTTACATATACTTATTTTATTTTTTACAAGAGTTCAAGCATGAGCTGCTGGGTCACTACTTGCGGCCTCTAGGAGTGTTATAGATCTTTGTGTATTCACTGACGGTGTAAAGGTACAGACTCAATGCTGTTGTGTGGGTTAATATTTCACCTGAACAGCCAAATTGGCTTCCCAAATTTTAAGCGTTTTCTTGGGGAGGTCAAAAATATCCCTGGACTCGTTTTGCCGAATGAGGGGAGGGTACTCATTAACACGTTCACTGTTATGCAAATTTTGTATTTCCTATGCCAGGAGCTGACCTTTTATTTTTTTATATTTATAGCTTAAATGAGTAGAAATTACTTTATTTTTTACTTTTAAACCTTTCTATTTAATAATCACTAATATTTTAAAGCGGAAGCACATGTGCGCAATGCTCTGTGTATTGAAAATACCCCCAATACGGGAGTTGGCGTGCGAAGTATGCAATGCACTGTGTATTGAAAATACTCCCGATACGGGGGTTGGCGTGCAATGCACTGTTCGTCAGCCGCTTCTCATAGTGTTCAGTGTCAAGCTCACATGTGCGTCCTTAGCAGAGAACGTGTTAAGCCCCATACCCCGGTCTAGCCCCCCCAACCCTAGAAAATATCATATGGGCGCCCATGCAACAAGCTGTTTGTGTATCTATTGAGAATGATGGTAGGGATATAGGTTGGTAAATTAAGTAAAATCTGTAGGAAGTAAGCCAAAAGCTGTGAAATTATGAATTTAGTAACTCTGTGTGGTTGAAAAACTGCATTTAATGTGAAATGGTTAAACAACAGTTCATAGCAACATACTCTACTGCAGTCAATCTGAAAACAGATATTCAGAAATGGTTTGCTACCTGGATGACTACATAATGCAGTGAAAGGAGTGGGGTAAAGTTTAAGGCCATAACATATCATGAAGAGTAAAATAATGCAGTATGTGTGATAATTATTAAAGGTTAGTTTAGTTATATAAGAAGTTAAGACAGCACTGAAACTGTTGACGATATAGAAAGAAAAACTTTTGTTGCTAGTAGGTGAAAGCTTTGATTAAAACCAAAGGTAAAAGAGAAACTAGTGAAAGACTGTGACTGAAATCTGAAAGGGAAAGTCGAGTTAGTCAAAGCCGAATTTGAAGAACGTCTATCGACTCAGTATCTCACACGGTAATCTGTGGCTAAATTCTTAAATCAGAAAAACCAACGTTTCTACTCTGCAAGTCGATCTGTAAGTACGACCATGACCAATGATTCCAAATAAAATGGTCTCCTCATTATATAAATATAAAGGGTTTTGAGAGGTGCTTTCGCCATGAATAGTCATTCAACCTTAGAAGTTCAAGACTATACTGCAACTTAAGACCTCTTCCAATTTTGAGTTAAGCTAAAACTTTTAACTTGGGGGCTCCACCAGACCTTATTGGTTCAAATTGCACTTATAGTAAAGGATGACTCCAAAAGAGACTAGGATAGAAAAATAAGCAAAGCGATGACTTGATTAATTTGTTAATTATATTGATAAAGATTCTAAGTAAGTATATTCTACAATTCCGATACAAGACATACAATTATCCACCAACATTTTACATGAAATGGTTCATAAACTTAAGTTTTAATATCTTCCGTTTAACATCAACAACTAAACTTAGAAATTGCTATATTCTAATATTAAAGAAATACATCTTTCAACTTTGAAATCTTCTACCCTATTCTAATTACAAATAATAAACTTCAGTGAAATAAATCTTCTCTAAGATATTGACACGAGAAATTATTTGTATCCAATAAAAACAGACATTTACATATGATAAATAAAATATCCTTTCTTTCCTTAAAAACATAGATTTAATTATTCTGTAAAACTTTTACTGCCTCCAACCAGCTCGACCTTAATCAAATAACAATATTGCATCGGTAATGCACTTACTAATTCTGTACATTTAGAAAGTAACGGGCTCTGATTCTGATTGCTTATGAGGTGTTTGTTTTAAACGTTCGCTCCAGCTAATCCTTGTGAACCACCCCCCAATACAGTTGATTTTACTTCAACGACGTATGTGAGTTTAATTTCAATAATGAGCTACTCTTAAATCTGTTTATAATCTTGTGCATATGATTTCGATTAATAACCTTCGAGAACATATTTTGAATTGTTCATCAAACCACTTTTAATCCTTAATACAAAAAACAAAGTAATTATCAATTTGTTTGTAATAACAGAATATAATACCCACCACCCACCACCAAATTGTTGTTTAGTGTGTTGGTGTAGGATGCCAGGTTGAACAAACCAATTATTACACATAACTTAATTCAAGGTTTCCAACTACCGGAAGTGCGTTTTTTGACCGGAAGTAACTATTTTTTGAGATTTTTACTACGAGAATGAAATTTTTTAAAAGTTTTTTCTAAAAATATAAATGTAGGATGTTATTCTGCACATTTTGTGTTTTTACATGACCTTATACTTGGTTCCCCCAAAATCGACCAAAACGTAAAATACCATAAAAGTACCCGGTTCGAAGCCAAGTGGAGCAAACTCGCGAGGCCACTAGGCGCAAACAAATTGTAGTAAACACAGACAGCTGATCAACGCATTTCTTGAGTAGACCTATTTCCCAAATTGTTGGTTGAAACCCTAAAACATAGGCATATAAACTTAATTTTGGAAATTTGCTCAACTCACGTCAGCGGTCCAGCTGCTTGGTCAAATTATTTTAAATAGAAATTACAGTGACTAGATAGAAAAATTACAGTGACTAGATAGAGACAGTGTGGCCATATGAAAGTGGCCGCCATGTTTTTCCTAAAAGTAATGTCATCTGCTCAGAATTATAATGTAAAGATTAGTGTTGTATCTCTTTGTAATTATAAGAGAAATGACCTCTTTGTTTTTTTTTTTTATAAAGGGAAAACAAGCAATTTAATTGTTACAGTTTGATATTTATATTGAAATTAAATAATAAAGACTGTGTTTCTTCTTAAAAAGTGTATTCTGTTATTCGTGCAAAAAATTTAACAAATATAATAGAAACAGATAAGAATTTAGGATAAACATGGCTGCCGTCCAATAGGAAAGAAAACCTCACTTGGCCACACTGTCTCTATCTAGTCACTGTAAGAGAAATTAGTTGCACACACTATCTATTGGCATTTGCGTTAACTGCTGCTAATATTCATAATTACGACAACTTACCATTTCTCTCGTTGAGACGGTAACATTTTTAATGAAATTACAGTGACTAGATAAATAATTTCAATCGTCATTGTAAAAGAAATTGACACACATTCATACTATCTAGATTGCATACACTATCTATTGGTATTTGCATTAAATACTGCTAATACAGAATTTTTCATTTCTCTAAGCGAAATGGTAACCTTTTTTTAAAGAAATTACAGTGACAAAAGAAATTAATTTCATACTCTATCTATTGGCATTTGCGTTAGCGTTATACTGCTAATACAGTATTCATATTACGACAAATACAGAACTTGTCATTTCTTTCAGTGGGCCGGCACAATTTACTTGTCTTCATTTTTATAAATTGCTGTCTAACGGAATATTATGTAATAGGTAACTACAAGCAGTATTGATGTAATGACTAAACACAGAACTTCCTATTTCTCTCAGTGAGAAATTAACTTAACCATCAAATTTACTAAATGTTTCAATTAACTTTAACCATTAAATCCATATACCTGGTGTCTAACGGAATTTCAGTGAACTACATAATATATGATTCTATTACAACTATGGTACTTGATGTTGGTTACTGCGGGCAGCGTAGTCACCCTTACAATGCACTCTTCTTCGACGGACGATCACCACACACAACGCCGGCCGACTCTTTCTCCAGTCTCCCGTAGCAATGACTACATATCAATAAGACGAAAAGTTCCAATGTTAAAAATTCAGCCCAAAAAAGCAGGTATAAAAGTGTGTTTTTGCGGCCCGCCGTTAGGAGCGCTGAGCGGTCTTTTTGCCAACGAGTGTCGGATTCAATGAAGTGCAGAAGAGAGACTGGGGGAGGGGGGAGAGAGAGAGATAGAGCATTAGTTTTCCTCGAAAACTAAGCTGTGCAGTGTGAAGGTAAAAACCACGCTTCATTATTACACTACTATTTAATACACTTAGCAGAGCTGTAAAATTATGAAACTTTTACGATTCGTAGGTAAGAACCATACGATTCGTATGCTGTAAACAAAGTTTAATTAAATTACCTGTTTATTATTTCTTTGATCGATATTACAACAATGATGTTTAATTTACTTTGATAATGACATACAATTTTCACTCTGCTGGAAAGATTTTATAATTTTTGGTCAGAGACAAAGTGTCTGTTAGAAAGTTTTAAATAAAGGTTCAAATTAATGTGCAGTTTTAATACAATAAAGAACATGTTCCTCAAGGATTTGAAATTAAAAATATAACAATACTGGAAATGTTATACTTAAAGTTATAACTACAGTACTAGAAGTATCAACCCCTGCTGCTCGCTTCGCTCACCAAACCCCGAGGTGAAGCAAATGCAAACAGATTACCACTTATAAAACAAAGGTGTCAATCATGGGAAGTATAAAAATTTATTTTTATTGTGAAGGGGCTGTTGCCCCCAGTTCACCAATTAGACGTAACTATGTAAATTTCGTATGTTATTATTTATTTTATTTCCTATAAAACACTTAAAATTAATACTGTAATTGCAAAATTTTCCATTCTCTAGCAGGAAAGTATAACAATCAACATTCTAGCCTGTTTTTCAATGAGTTGGTGAATGTTGTACTTTTAAAATGAACTGAACACGGGACACGGTACCTCAACTTATTGTCTGGTAGTTCTGCAAAATCGTCATTTCCGCAGTTAACTATCCAGTCTATGCATCTGTAAATAATAACTTTGCATTGATCCCATAAAGTTTAATTGTTTTAAACACATCTATCAGTTTATTTTTCCTATTACCAACATCCTTTTTTTTTTTTTTTAAATAATTGGAATATAAATGCTACTTCAGCAGCGAAACATAACTAACAAAATAGTCTCAAGTCCCTCATTTAAATAATTCTTTGTATAATAAAATCATTTATAAGTGTAATTTATTAGCGCGCCACAAAAGTGAGATGTGTAAAATCCAATATAAAATTCAAATTTAGCACTTCAAAAAACACAAAGAAAGTGAGTTTTGTTAAAAATGGTAGACAAATAACAAATTTGGGTTTCGCGTTCGCTTGGTTTGTTTCAGAAATATTGCAATATAAGATTTGTAATCAGTGCATAAAAAACAGTGTGTTAATAATACAATTATTTTTCCCCAGCGTTTTTAATGGTGAGGGCATATATTGATAATTGGGAATTTAGGACTTTTCTGGTTAACTGTACTTTGAGGTGCTTCAATCCTGCTGCACCTACGGCTTGATTTTGAAAAACTCGGAATCAAACCCATGACTATCAATCCGTAAATATATGTATTTGAAATTTGACAGTTTGAATCAATTGTTTGTTTTGTAAAGGAACAGTTTGAGGCATTAAATTTTACAAATTCAAGTAACATTAAGACGGTCGTATCTACAAACACTTTTAATGTCCGCCTTTTAGAAAGGTAAAAAGATTTTTTACACTAAATAAGTCTGCAAGCGTGTGCGCTTACGTGGAAAGTTTCATCTCTATATTGTTAGTGGGTTTTAACTAATAATTTTTAATTAAAATATCACATACAGACTGATAGAAGGAACGCTCATTTTAGGACATACCTTCATAGGAATTTTTTCAATCATTTTTACGCTTAGAATCATATCCTGAATGGCATTTTCCGCCAGTTAGTGCACGCCCCTCTTGGGGGCTATTTCCAGTATCGGACGGCGATAATATTTTATTGCAATAATAAATTTAGTCAAATGCGTTTTATTTATTTTGACCCAGAAAACTGTTTGCTTACACAAATTTGTATTAAATTTATGCAATTAGTAAGTACTTAAGAGTAGTCCTGGTTACTAAACCATATTTGCAGTATTTTTATTGGCAGAATCTATTTCACTTAGGAGGTAAAATGGAGGCAATACTCAGCGTTTGTGTAACTTTCCATAGTTAATTAATAAAGCAAACACAGTTTAAAACACGAAAAACTTAATGCTAAAATGTTTCTAAATGCAATACTATGGATACAATATTGTTTGTTGCTTTTTTAGAACAATAATAAAGTCAACAAAAACAGAATCAGCTGGTGCCGATTGTTACTTTATCATCACAAACAATAAGTCAGACAAAACTCAAATCAGCTGACTCCTACGAGTTTAGTATTAACTGAAACAATTCTTAAAAGAACTTACCAATAGTATAAATTTAATAAAAACTTGTATAAACAAACAGCTTTATGTGTCAAAATAAATGAAACTGATTTGATTAAATTTAATAATTGCAATGATAAATAACAGAGGGGCATGCACTGTCTGGCGAAAAATACCATAAGTCCGTTATTCTCTAACCAATTTTTTTTAAACGAACTTATTCGATAGGGAATTCAATTTGCAAAAAAAGTTATTCTTGACATTTTTTCGGGAAAGGGCTAGTTATTTCGTTATTTTCGTTCGAAAGTTGTAAACGGTCGCCATTTTTAAAATATTGAAGTCACGTCAACTTAACTTTTTTCCCATTTAGGTAATACTATCAAAAGGTTGATATAAATTTGGTATTATTTCGTTTAGTAATTTTTTAGATATGCATTAAAAAAAAACATTTTGGTCACAGTAGGACAACCAAAATGATTTTAGACAAATTAACAGTGATTTGATGTTTACTTTGTACCCAAGAACAATTCCAAAACAATATGTGACAAGAGTTATGAAGCACCCTGTTTAATAACCCTCTTTTTACCCTCGTCCTTACATATTCCCATTAAAAATTAACTGTCAATACATTTTAATAAACTTCAAAAAGTCTTTGATTCTTATGTTGATTAATTCCCTACGACTTGTACGAGAATTAATTCTCGCACAAATACAACACAACAGTAAAGAAAACTTTAGGCTATGTATTCATACATTTCTTTGTCTTTCACTGGAAACCTGAAAAATGATAAGTCTTTATTTTTCACAGATGTATTGTTGAAGTTTTTGTAGGAACATTTAGATCCTCCACTTTTTGACCAGGACTGCATTGCAAAATGTAGCAGCTATTTACTTTACACACTAACAATATTTACACTATAAACCATATTACATACTAAAACCATATTTACAAACTTACATTACTTAAAAAAACATTAGAAAAGAAAACCAACTAAAATGTATTTATTTAGTACACTGCTATTACAATGTGGGAAATGAATCGCATTGACAAATATGGGGCTACGCTACCAAAGCTTGTCTGAGACACAACAATCTGCGCTCAAGGTCACATAACAGTCGGACCTCTCTGTCTCTCCTTCTCTTTCCATTCTTGTCAAACACTTGGCCTGCAAAACGCGCACTGAGAGCTCCTAGCGACGAGGTGCATGAACTAACTTTTATACCTACTTTAATGGGCTGAATTCTACCCATTTAAACTGTTCGTCTTATTGATATGTAGTCATTGCCCGTAGTCCGACTGTCGGTCGGGCTGCGGGTAGCGATTTCTTCAAGCGCTAATACATTGTATTATTTGTTTCAGCAGTTCTTCACGTCGGAACTCGAGTCGGGCCTTCATCGTAGCTTCGGGATCCGTCTGCCAGTGCTGTTTAGGTTCGGGTCAAGCTGCTCTGCTGTTGGCCCGGTCTCTGGGAATGATTTTTTCACGTTTCTTCTTCTGTTCCAGCCAATCAGCTCTTCACTTCTGAACTCGAGTCTGGCCTTCATCGTAGCTTCGGGATCCCTCTGCCAGTGCTGTTTAGGTACGGGTCAAGCTGCTCTGCTGCCGGCCCGGTCTTGGGGAATGATTTTTTCACGTTTCTTCTTCTGTTCCAGCCAGTCAGCTCTTCACTTCTGAACTCGAGTCTGGCCTTCATCGGAGCTCCGGGACCCCCAGTATGCCAGTGATGTTTTAGGCACGGATCTTGGATTCCGTTGATCGCCGGTCTCGAGTAGAGACATCTTCAAGACCGCCACCGCTACATCATTAATGAGATTTTGTTATGTTTCAGATTGACTCTTACAGTCATTAGGGATATTCTGTAGACGCTGTTACTCCTCCCCTGTGAGCAGTTTGGGGAGAGGGGGATGGTTTAGTGGGTAGTGGGTCCGCGCGGTAGCGGATCGAGTCCCACAGTACTCTCAGGCTGGCTGAGAGGTCTCTATAAGAAGATTCCTCCCTTTCCAAAAAAAAAAAAATATTACAACTACAATACAGAAATTCTTTGTTTTCCTCAATGAGGTGACAATACAGTAATGTAATTTGATCCTGTTCCAAAGGTGCTGCTATCTGAGTGATGTAATTATAACTCCGTTAATATTTACCAAATTTATTAATTTTGTTTACATACCTTGTATTGTGCTGTACCTGGATAATATAGTTTTAACTTGTTTAAATAATATTAAACTTTTAATTTCATAATAGAAGAGTTATTTTTTCAGTAATATGAAATAAAAAGTGCCCTATTCAATTAGTTTATATTTTTAAACACCTGACTTAGTGTTGACAATAAAAATAACTACAACTTTAATATAGGTACTCAGTTTCTGTATTAGATTTCAAAATAAATAATAAGAAAACTAAAGTGGCTTATAGACGGGGCAAGTAGGACTGGAAAGTTGGTGTAATAAGTGCTTGCTGCCACTAACTTGCCATGTATATAAGGTTACTTTCTCATTCAGGCCCACTTGCCACTTGCCGACAATGGATGCAAAACAAGTTGCTACCGTCGTCAAGAAATATGTCAAGTGGTCTCCAAGTGACATAATAAACTTCATTTTTGTTTAGTTAGTTTATACATATGTTATTTATTTGTGGTATACATTTTATGAAAATCAGGTAAATATTTTTAGAGAAAATGGGGTTTTACTGAACACGCGTTTACTATATCTGAAAGTGTACAAGTCTTCGGTAAAAACTGAATTTCTTTTAAAATATTCAATTGATTTTAATAAAATGTATACTACATATAAACTATATATGTATAAACAAACTATAAAAAAATTGGGTTCTTATACAAAGTTTTAGACCGTTTAACGATTAGGCCTATAAAAAGTCACTAATAAAGTTTACTGAAGCGTATTTGATTGGTGATGGGTTCGTATAAAAAAAGGGCGGTGTATGAGTTAATTAGTAGTGTTGAGTTTATTAGCTCAAAATCACAACACATTCGTCAATTACTTCATTAAATTCTTCGTCGGTATATGAAATTTTAAAATGATAAATTAGTAAATATATTTACTTGCAAAATATTGCACTGATATGTACTCCCACAGTGTACTAGTGACTGGTGGCAAGTACTTTCTGATTCTCTGGCTGCAAGTACTTGCCACATGTAAAGGTCTTATTTGTTGCAGCAAGTAGCAACCTCGCCAGTACTTGCGGCAACTGCTTGCTTATTCTAATTGCCCCGTCTATAACACCCTTTAGCCTACAAAATCGTGTGTTTGTAAGATTAACTGCAATTTTAATCAAGTGCAAATTTGTATTCCTTGTCTAATATAGTTAACTATTAATGTGTATTTATAAGTCAATACCGTAGTCTACCAATAAAATGACATTAAATTACTTTCCTAAGGTTGCTACATGAGCCTCCCCTAGTATAATTACTAATTTTAAGTTTGGTAAACAGAGAACCTTTTGGATCTGGGTTATTTAGACCAACAGACACTATTTAAAGAAAAAAAACAAAATCAGAATTATAAAATAACAAAATAACAATATCATTATAGCCAGGATGAATGAAGTAGACACGAGTTACGTTTAAATGAGTTTATCTAAAGGCGAGCTGGACAATGCTTTTTGAAGTTATACTTCTTTGCGCCCGTTGTAATCGGGATGGGGTATCGGTCGAGAAACCGCATCACGCGTTAAGAGTAAAATCCGGAAAGTGCCTTTTTATACCTTTCTTCGTATATTCGTATACTTTCCTATACTTCAAAACGTCGGATTGATTTGAAATTTTGCACACTTATCAAGGACCGATGACAATGCAATATTCATTTTGTTGGGTGTAGTAAGTGAGCACTGATCATGGTGCCCAGAACACAACGTGATTTTCACCCCCTTCAAAAAGTCGGATTGATTTGAAACTTTGCACACTTATCAAGGACCGATGACAATGCAATATTAATTTTGTTGGGTGTAGTAAGTGAGCACTGATCATAATCACCAGACTAACTGTGACCAACCAAACAGATGCAACTATAGTATTCATAAGCGTAGTATGTAACAAAGAAGGAAAAAATGGGATATTAATTTTAAAATATATGCCTTCAGTGTTTTTATAAAAGAATAGGCTCTTTTATAACTTTTACTCTAAGTTACGACTAGTTTTTCCCAAAATATATTAAATCAATAGTAGGTCTACCTGTCTATACCATTGGATGGCCAAAGAAGTATAACTTCCACCGTCTGGTCCGACGCAGACCCAATTTTTACATGGACACTTTTCCACCCGCTAAATCATATGTTAGTAAAACAACTGCTGAAACAACAATGCATCAATGAACTGCCATGTCTGATTATTCCTGACATAACCTCAATTGTTTGTGTAAATATGACTGTCCATATTTTAATACAATTTGTTCCATAGTAAATTATTTACTAAAACTGTAGCTGGGGGAAGAAAGTATCTTAGTCGTCCTCGCTCGGGGTGACAAAGTGATACCACCCTTAAGACAAAAACTATTGCATATCACCAACCTTGTTCAAGGGTTGAGAAAATATAGTCTAAAGAAGTACAATTATTATTTATAACTCCCTTTGTTGGCAAAGTATAAAATCCGTTTAAAGTTTTTGTAAACCTTTTAAATATTACCTAAAACAGTTTTTAATACGACCGATCTTTATTTCAAGGGGTGACCAAATTAATACCATTATTTCAAGGGGTGACCAAATTAAGACCATTATTCAAGAGGTGACCAAATTGAGATTAAAGAACAAACAATTCATTTCTCTCATAGAAGACACAATATATCAAGGAAATTCAAAAATGTTATAAATCTTCTACATTCTACTAAAATCTTTATTTATAACCAAAATCTTTGGCACAAGGCGGGGATAAATTTGTTTAATTTAATGTTAAGATTATGGAAGTAATATAAAAACAAACAAAAAAAATCAAATAAAAATTCTTAGTCATAATTAGACCTATTTTTATTGAAATATTCATAAAAATAGTTTTTCTGTAAATTTTTAACTGCTGGGACCGAAAGGGTTAAGATCTACCGGGCCGATTTTAGTGCTGTTTGCTATGACAGAAAATGTAATTATTATAATTTTGAAAAAAAAATGTCAATACTAGTAGTTCTGTGAACAGTAGACCTCGTTGCAATAACAAATGTGGTTTTATACTTAGGTTAAAAATACTGTGCCAGTAAGGAAGTAAGCAGAAGGCTTAGCCAGTGAAACATTATTTTGAAACAAATCCCGCGATTCCTAGTTATCGTGTTTTCTTTTCTTGTGCTTTAACTGCCAAAGATTTTCTTTTAGGGGGCATTGTGTTTTATTTAGGTTAATAATGCGTAAGGTAGCTAAAAATATCGCATTATTGAGGGAAAATATAATTAAATATTTTTATACAGTTCTATTTAGAACTAAATTGCAAAACTTTTTACATTTATGAAAAAAATTACAAAAAATTTCAACTACTACTTATGTAGGCCTAAAGTTGAACTTTTTCCTTTCGTTACTGAACATATGCTTGTTTCTTGAGCTAATAACTTTGTGAATATTACTTCAATCACTTTTTTACTGGCATATATAAATTCTTTGAACCTTTATCTACGAAAAATGTACGGAACACTTTTGAATTGGTTTAGAATAAACGTATAAAAACATGGTTGAAATACAAAAACTTGTATCAAACAAATTTGAAGTTTACGGCCATTTTGTGAGCTTACCGTTAGAGATACGGAAAAAAATCAAGAATACAATTTTGTCGAAAATCTAATTTGCTACTGACAAAATGTTATTAGTTTTTAAATTCGACTTACGGCTAAGCCAAAAACTGGCTTTGAAAAAAGCTTACACTGAAAGAAACGTTCCGGCCTCCATTTTTATTTTATTTAAGGGGTTAAAAATGAAAAATGGAAAAATCCGTATACATACATGGCTCGACCTAGGAATAAGGAATACTCATGCAAAAAATCATGAAAATCGGTCAAGGCGTTTGGCCGTAATCTTGAGACAGACAGACACACAGAAATACAGATGAAATGCCGAACGGTCGAGTTAAAACAGAGACCTCGCTTCGCTCAGTCAATTATTTCATGGGTATATTTAACCCTCTAAGCTACCTACAATGTTACACTTTTTTAGATTTTCGGCGTTTGCAAGCATATTTTCAAAAATTCGTAAAAAATAGTAATTGTATCCCAATCCAAAAGTGTTCCATAGATTTTTTATAGAAAAAGGTTCAAGGAATTCTTATATGAAACTAAAAAATGGATTAATGTAAAATTATAAAAGTTATTACCTTGGGAAGAAAATAACGTTCAGTAACGGGGGAGAACATTCAACTTTAGGCCTACATAAAAAGTAGTAAAAATTGTTTGTAATTTTTTCATAAATGTAAAAAAGTTTCGTAATTTAGTTCTAAATAGAACTGTATAAAAATATTTATCAATTTCAAATTTATTGTTTTGAAAACACCCGTTTTTATGTTCCTACTACAAGACTGCTATCAAAAGTATGCCAA
>JAGFPH010000540.1:6839-41934 GCA_018207615.1 Philaenus spumarius
AGATTTAGGTTTTGCTTTTTAGCTTTTGCCAAGCACGGTAGAAAATAATATTTTACATTTTAAAACAACTTTGTAATTTCCATGACGAAAAAAAAACTATAAGGTATATAAGTAGTTATTTAAAAAAATTTAATGTTTAGTTCATGACAAAATTGTGTGTTATGATTTTTGGACAGACAAATCGTTTTTAAAATACGTAATATAGCGTGGATAAAGTAAATTTGCGGTTTTTCAGAATTACCCGACATCTTATTAAATACTGACTAATTTTGGCTAGTAAAGATAAATATACAAAAAATAATACACTATTATTAATGAATTATTTAACCATACATAAAAGTGTAGAAACATGTAGTACTACAGAAAGAGAAGACATGCAACTTAAAATTATGTTTACTGCAAAAACAAGAAAAGAAGTACAGGTGTACAAGTGGGCAGTCGACAACAGGGAAGATTCCTTCTGAACCAAAGTGCATATGCTGTAACTAACATAGCATTAAGAAGCAATGTACGGCAGATAAACTATATATCTTTAAGCTTGAACTAAAATATAGCACAGACAAGCAAGTTCAAATTTATATCACACTTCAAGAACCAACTTAACAAAATTTAAGTGCGGTTATGAACATACATTTTTCAAGAAATGCATACGGTAAAAATGGCATTAGTAGAACGTAATGCTTGGTCGTTATTCAAAACGTATCCGTCTTCTCGTAAGTGATTCTAAACTTTAGTTTTATAACTAAAAATTACTACAGTTCCTAAAATTCATCCCAATTTATACACAATTTGAAAATAGTTATTTATTTCTATTATTAGTTCGTTCATGTTAATATACAGGTGTCCTTAAAAACCTTAGCGGGCTATAAAGGATCGGATTGAATTCATTTAAATAAAAACAAAATGGTCAGTAACATTTTTTCGAATTTGGCTTTGTTTAGTCGCAATCTGCCATTTTGTTTGTTTACAAAAACTCACTTTAACTCCAGAGATATATGAGATATCGAGTTCAAATTTGGAATAATTATTTTGTATGTTAACATTTACAACTAAGTGTAGGCAACTAAAAAAAAAAAATAATTTATTTTTATAATTTTCAAAATGGCGACAGTTACAATTAATGTTTAAGGTAAAATATCTTGAAAACCGTTAACTTTATAAAAAAAATTACATGAGACCAAATATTTTTCTGGCTTTTCTTTAGGTCAAAGGATAACAGTAAAAAACGTAATTTCTTGGTAATTGTCTACAACAACCAAAATTAGAATAAAACCATCGTTTTTTTAATGTTAATAGTTTTAATAAATAAGATAAAATCAATTGCTCTGAAATGCATTAAAAATTCAAATATGGCTCTTAACCATTTCAAAATGGCGACTGATAATAAGCTTCAATACCTACTACTAAAAATCCTATCAAATGCTAAAATTTTATCAAAATAGCAACAAAAGTTAACGGTTTTCAAGATAATCTACCTTAAACATTTGTAACGGCCGCCATTTTGAAAATTTTAAAAATAAATTCTTTCTTTTTAGTACATTTGTAAATCTTAACATGCAAAATAATTATACCAAATTTGAACTCGATATCTCATATATTTCTGGAGTTACAGTGAGTTTTTGTAAACAAACAAAATGGCGGATTGCGACTAAACAAAGCCAATTCGAAAAAAATGTTACTGAACATTTTGTGTTTATTTAAATTAATACAAACCGATCCTTTATAGCCCGCTAAGGGTTTTAAGGACTCCCTGTATGTTCACTATTTTTTATCTTTCCCTTTAAGTAAGTGTAAATTGAAGTTCCTGAACATCCTGCAGTCTAAAAAGTATTTGCTAAAGCTACGCACTTATACACGTATTAACAATGCAGAACGTTAAACATGTTACAGAAGGTATTTTCCCAACTCCACAAATTAAATATACATAGCATTACAAACAAACCACAAATTGGTGCTTAGAGTTCATAGTGCTCCTTCGAGATTACATAATGCTTATTATGTTGTTCCATTAAGTGATATTTTTATGATTCGCGTAGTAGAACTCTAATCGCTTCTTTGATTTGATCTGAAGCTTTAGTGATGCTCTTCATGTTTCTTGAACTAAGATTGATCCTTATTACCTCTAATAATCATGTAAGTTAATCAACAGCATTTAACAATTAATATTGATTTAAACGGTAATAAGAGATTTTACAATACTTCATACTATAAAAGTCAAAACGTAATCAATTAAATATATACTATAAATACAAATTTTACAAATAAGCAAATATGTGCAATTTTGCATGTTTATTTTTTTTTATTAGGATTTAACTAAAAAAACTGTTTATCTGCTTTATACTATATGTATTACAGTATTAAGTTACACAATGATATTTCAGAAATGTAAAAAATCAATAAAAAACTAATACTTTAAAATATAAAAGTTAAATATGTAAATTCACCTTTTACACTTATTATAAATATGTAAATATAAACAGAGACGTACATATTCATTTCATTTTAGACGTAAATTATTTATTTAAAATATGAACATGAAATGCTAACAAATATTTGGGTGTATTTAAATTAAATTCAAGCAGTATTATTTCACAAATAAAAAACGATAATTTCGTAGGCCTATGATATGTTATTGGTTAATAGTTATCAAATACATAAGTATGTTATGATAAGGCGTAAGTTACATCAACATTTTGAGAACATATTACATCACTGCTAATTACATTTGAAACACTAACCTTTCACCAGCTGCCAAGCAGCAATAATATCGACTTATAAAGCACTTGAGTAATTAAGGAATGCGAATCAGTAATTTGTGAGGCTTGAAAGATGTGAAATTGGAAATAGATCAGTTGAAGCCCCCCACTCAGTTTGGGATCCACTTATTTATCCTTAATTTCTGAATGTACACAAACCATATTGATATTAATTTTTAGATTGGTAAATTTAACAAGTATAACGATTAGAAATTCAACTGTTTGACTAATTGTTAATTTAACCCCTACACATTATTAGAAAGTTTTTGATAAATTTTAACCAAATTTGATAATCAAAACTTGTTATTTAAAATTAATAAAATTATTACATAATGCAACTCACTTTTACTTTACAACAACAAAAATATTTATTCGATATATTCAAAAAATATGTATGAATTTTTATGAAGTTATTCTGAAAGTATGTTCATATATTTAAATAATTAAATCTGTGCGTGTTAATATATATTTATATATACACGGATTTGATATATACATCGGTTGTCATACATCATATATACTGGATACATAGCATATATTATGTCCTTTTTATACTTACAGTTATTATAAATTTAAATTAAATATTGTCTCATTATACTACGACAGTAGCTGTTTTCTATACCTGTTCATAGACAAGTTAGTCCTTATATTCCGTGCACTGCATCAACAATTTTATCTAAGTTTTTAACAACAATGTTATTTCAGTTTTGATTTGAACAATAACACATTTATTCCTGAGTTGTTATTTACAATGTTTAAATTAAGAGTAAATATAGTGTATTCATTTTACGTGGTTTAGCCTCCGGAATAGGATATATTAATAGTTTAATAACGTCATATTCCGATTAGGAATAGGTCATATTCTATAGACGCATATTTGGGCCTCACATTATCAGCTATTTTATTTATAGTCGGTCTATTATGTTTATTGATTAACCTATCAATCAATTGTGCTGTGTATCCCTTGGAAACTCCGTTGGAAATATTCCTTCTTCAATTAGGAATTTAGAATTTGGACTACAAAATTAGTAAGAAATTGAGTACAACTAATTTTGTCAATAGAAAAATAACAGAAAAATCAAACAAGCATGAACACAAAAGAAGTTATAATATAAAGTACGTTACTTTTACGGTGTAGTATAATGAAAAGTATCTTACTAAATAAACTCGCCCAGTAGGTTTTTCCGTGCTTGCGTAAAAATCCCGCAATCGACTAGCCGGAACTATAATGCTCGCAAGGAAAAATCCTATTTACCCGTCTTTTAACGTAATATACTATTACTGCTATGATTTATGGCAATAATATATTGAATATTGTTGTATTCAGTTTGGTAGGAAGAAACTAAAGGTAACCAACTATTATAAATTGAGAAAATACGTCTACCTAAATTTCAGATTTCAAAAACGCAATTATTATAACTCTTTTTAATGTTAATAAAATAAAATTACAAAGGAAAAATCCTATAGTAAATGTATTTCCTCTCTAAAAACAACGAACTAAGGAAAAAACTAAAAAGAACAAACTTTTTTTAACTTTGAATAAATTAACATTACAAAAATAATAACTCTGATTAATTAAGTATATCACTTTTTATATTGGACGATTTGTGTATTATTACTGGTTTATACGTAATGACTTGTTAAAAAACAATGATTCCATTGCTCTGAGAATTGTAATTGTTTTTGAACAATATTACTAAAATTTTAGAATTAGTAAAGGATCTTATAAAATGTGTAAAACAACAATTTATACGAACAAATATTAGTAATTTGAAATGCAATATTTGATCATATTGTTTTTTAATACAAAATGAATGGTGATGTGCAATCCATAACATTATCTTTCAATATATTTTGTATACATAATTAAGAATACACATGCATATTGATTGTGTATGCAAATTATAGCCTACTTGTTCAGCATTTATTTAAAATATCCCAAATAAAAAAAAACACAAACATTTAAAAATATGTTTTAGCACATTAATTGTATTAATGTACATAATTATTTTATATGGTACCTACATTTTACCTGAAACATATATTTAAACTAACAGTTTGTTTAGTATTGCAGTTTATTTCTTACTAGTAAATTCCCTTGAAAATCACAAGCGGATTAATTTGATACACATCAGAAATACATCATTTGTACAAAAAATAACACACTTTGTCTAGGCCTACCTAACTATGCAGACAGGGATTTTTATCTCGGTAAATGTGTAAAAGATTTTGTGTTTTTGTATATTATTATATATATTTAAAGAAAGATAAAAATATTATGTTTTGATTGTCTTTTATTTCATATTGATAGATCAAATGATTTAGAAGTTATTAATATTATAGGCTATATTATTGATTAAGTTGTAAACATAAACATAACCCCAAAGTATAATCTACGCTAGGTTTTGTTTGCGTATTACAGACGATGGGTGAAATCAGCTGTTATATTATTAGGTTATATTATTTCTTCTTTAAATGCTACTCCACGTACGATCATACGTACACTCGCTTTTATAGGAGTTGATAATTAATAAAGCAACATTACACCGTAAACTAGGAGAAAGGGTTTAATTCCGAGTCATAAATACATATTGTGCCTGTAACTAGGGTTGCCAAGTAGCGTAATTCAATTGGTTATTTTAAAGGTTTGTCTGCCGACCGTAATATGTTGAGTTTATTGGATCTACCCCTACCATTACTTACCCAACACCGAAAATTTAGTGTAATTGTTAAGTCCACCTGTTATCTGGAACACAAGAGGGTCCCTGTTTACCCTAATATCTAATTGGTTTCCATTCTAAACTAAACCAAAATTAAGGAGGAACAAATGGGCATATACATATATATTTTATATGTTGAAATAATTTTTAAAGTAATGAATTCAATCATTTATTGTTATGTATGGTTACAAAAGTATTTTTCCAATTTTATAAATAATGTTTACTAGTTTTATTTAAATCAAAATGTAATTAATGTTAAAGTATTTTGCTTTCTACCATTTTAATTCCATCGACTTAACAATAAAAGATTGTAGCTGAAATCACTTGTGGTGGTTTTTGAATAAAATTTTAATAACAATTTAATTAAAAAAACAAACACAATCGCAGGTAAACAAAGAACACATCTCACTTTATATTATCACATCAAGATTATATACCAAACGTCCCATCTACTGAGTTACAAGAAAGTATCTTTTTAATATTTATACGTATTTTATGTCAAAATTAGAAACTAAGGTGGCAATAACCGATTTTCCTAACTCAACGCTGGTCTACTTTAGAGTCTAGAAATGTAGAACTGTTAAAATATATATCATCTAGTTTAATAATACTATTTTACTCTATCTAACCGGAATTCTTTAATACATTTACATAATAACTAATAAAGCTAAATCTGTCTTTCACGTATATTTATAAATTAAATGGACTAACGTAGTCTAGAATGAGTGGATAAATGTTTATCAAAGTGCAATAACTTTATTAAAATATAACTATTTCTATTATAAAAAAGTGTATTCCCAGTACAGATAAATTATAGTAATATGTCTAAAAATATGAAATAAATCATAAACAGTTCGTATTGTACATTCCCATATAACTAGACTCATAACTGAATATATTTGTAGTGTAATGGCATGAATGTACTATTTTAAGGGTAATATTATTGGAAGTATTCTCTGTCTTATAATTACAAACCTTATAATTACTTTAATTATTCTAAATAATTTTTAAAATTTATATTTAGCGTTTAGTAATAAATTGCACATATCACATTAAATCCTTGAATTTATTAGGGCAGAGGAAGCATATTGAAAGCCAATATTAAATGTGAAATGTGCTAAAAGCAAAATGTTTTAAGATCTATTTTACAAACTTTGATAACGTTATATTTCGTTTAGGATAACATCTAAAAACTTTATTTACTTTACTCGCTATATGCGAATGCAAATAATTAATATGTATATTGTATGTATATCGTACATCTGAACATAGTTAAAAAATATTCATTCTTAAATTAGGAATTTAGAATTTGGACTACAAAATGATTAGTAATGTTCATACTCTGAAGGAAAACAATATAGTTTTTAAAGTGTACAAAAGTGAATAAAGTACATTTATATTTTTTTAATTTGTTGTCGTAGTGCGGGTTTTATTGTTTATTTTTCTTATGTGTAGTTTACTGAAGTGCAGGGTCATAGTGAATTAATTATCGAATTGAGTTACAAAAGCAAACTAAAATAATAATTAATAAAGTCATGTAGACATTCTGAATTGATAAGTGAAACTAATAAAAGTAAAAGTCTTAGTGTAATTATTCCGGCTTACTCTGGTAAACTTTATGAGCACAATCATGTGTATGGCTTATCACATAATAATAAAACTTTGAAGATAAAGAACATTCAAAATACTGTTTTCCATGTTTGTTTCATTCAACAGCCAAATCAAAATATTAGCATGATATTATTATTACATCTCTAAGACTTTGATTTTCGCAAAATGAATCGTGTTAACTTAACTTCTCCATTTTGGTTTTATATTGCTATGTAAGGTTCGACAGAAAACTGAGTAATTAATAATTCAATACAATCTTAATACGTGTTTATGTAAGCTGTACTAACAAACTGATAAACGTTTTTATAGCAAGGGTAAACAAATATATACTGCTCATTCTTGCGTATTGATGGTATAAACTAACAAAAGCTTGGTAAAAAACAAACATATTTTTCATTCACTTATATTTTGCTGTTTATAGCGAATACACTGATTTTCTAGAATTATTATTTAAAATATATTTGTTTGGTTAATGTTAGTTTCTTGGTTTTTTAAGATATACTAATTGAGATGTTTACAAGTGATTGTTTCACAATTTAAAGCATTTAAGCAGATAATTATTTAGTATCGTAAAATATAATATTTTCTTAGTAATATTAAGGTTTTCATATAGTAATGAACAAATAAATTCTAGATTATTTTCTTAACTCTTTAAATTATACTTATTTTAACTGAATTGTTAAAGGTTGACCAACGCTACAAAACGTTTCAGCTAATATTTGTTATTACTTACACAATAATATAACGTTTATCAGAAATAGTCATTTCATTGCACAGAACTGTTTTTTGGGTTTTAAAGAAACGATCAATATGGAATGAGTCTTGAACAAAATTTGTAGGCTTCATTTATACATTAAAATTTTATAATTACATTTAAAAATACATTCCAGCAAGTGACACTTCCATTTACTCAAACGCTCTTCAACGGTAAAGTTACAATCTTTAATACAATTTAAGCTGTTAAAATAATCAATAAATTTATGATTTCGAAGCATCAGTTCGTTTAGACTTACATCGTTTGCATTATGTTTGGAAGCACTATTAAATATACTTAAACCAGGTAGGTAGCTTACGCTTAATAGGTAGTAGGCCTACGAACAATCCGTAGCAAACGGTTTAAATTCATGTTGACCATTATTTGCTTTAATTATTGTCATATTCAGAAAGCAATCACACATTTTACGATAAAGATGATTTGTTGATTTCTCAACACATCAAACATGTTTTATTCGAAACAGGTAAAAATAACAATGCAGGTTTATTGCCATAGAAATAATAATAGTTTAATCATTGCATTAATTATTATAACATTATAATATAAGGTCTATCTATACTGCCCTTTATTATATGAGATATATAAAAAATAGATATGTTGGAGCCAAAATGTACTGCCTTCGATATTGCATATCTATGGAACATAAAAGTTCTGTTTCGCTTCCGTAAAGACATCTTCCTAACCAGTCCACTAGACTGTTATAGATGTGTTTCCAACACTCAGCAATTTTCTCTTATAATTTTGAATATTTTCGCAAAGAGGTCCGTTTTGCGGATGTTGTTTTCAGCCTGTGTATATTCCACAGCCAAGCTTTACACTAACATTCAGATAAAATCTTTGTATTACCAATCTAGATTATATTATAAAAAGCTTTGTAGCTCTGTTTTGTTATAAGACTTAACACAAGTTGAATGTAACAACCCAACTCAACTTTTGCTTTGACCGTTAGCAAGGAAAGGAGAATTGTGATTCTTGTCTCGATAATTTATATACCCAGAAGGCTAATGTTTTCACAGGTCGTAAATAAAAACGTAGAACTGTTTGCGCTCAAGCACATTGGTTGCTTGGTGATGAAGGATAGACTGTGGGGTTGGATAATATACGAGTTGTGATAACTAAAAACTCCGGCTTTAAACCATTCTGGATCCCACGTCAATACTTATCCACTTATTTAGAAAATAAAAATAAAGTGAACTTTTTTAATATTACGAACTTTCTTCTCAGTTGTAGTTTCCCTGATTTTATCATTGAGTTCAAGAGATAAGGGAAAATAAATTTTATTCACCATATTTGTTGTTAGCAAAAATTATAGTACATAGTATAATATATATATATGCAATTTTAAATATGTTTAATAAGATATCTATATAATATAGTAAACAATAAATTAATTAGGGTTGGTTATAAAATTAGTTGAACTTTATTAATTCAATAAACACATATGCAAATTTTAAGTACACAATAATTTACTAACTCGATTGAGTAATATTTATTTTCTTTGATTCCCTTAAAAAATTAAGTATATCTTTGTCTAGCTCAGATACCAAAAAATAGCACAAGTCTTTTATAGAAATATTCAAGTTTTATTTGAATTTATTGCAATTTGTTAAATTATTAGTGTTTATCTCGGCTTGGATGAAGAAACTGGTTTCTTTATATATACACATTCATGAATTTAATACTTGATTTTCGAATTTAAGCTTAGTTTGAGTTTCTGATAATTTTAAATACGTTAACTTCGTTTAATAATGTTAGTAACAGATTATACCAATTTCTGTTGTCGAAAACCACTGAATTTACCACTGTACTGTTAATTCTAAAACACTTTTTAACAGAGCCTCGCTTTTGCGAACGTATGGATCGTTCTTCTTCAGATGAACTCAGCGTCTTTCTGTTCAAAACTTTGCCGCTTCTTTTTAGTTTGGGTTTCTCCTCCTTATCATCATCATCATCATCTTGGGATACTCGTCTTTTGATTGGTTATCGGCATCAACGTGACTGTTTGAATGTAATGACCGTTCCAATTTGTGAATTTATTTAGCGCATTTATATGACACAAATTCCCTCCGCTAAATAATTAACTCCGTCTCAAACTGGAAACCGGACCCCCACCCTCCGTAAACATAGACGCGCTTAGCTGCAAGGCCTAACGAACAGCTGTTTCTTACCTCATGGAAATGTAAGATAACAGTTGAACGTCTTGGGTTCTGCACATGTGGCAACCGATAGTAGAAACTTTCAGTCAAATTGTGTAAATTCGCCTTCTTTAAGAGAAAGAGGCCGTCCTTCAGTTTTTCAATTATTACAAGAAATATTCTACAGAAAACCAGCTAAAGCTATTTCAACTAAAGGAGAGAGACTGAACTTTCAAGATCATTTGATTTTTTACAATGGTTGAATAACTTCTCCAACCCCTTTCTAGAGGGACCAATAGTCATCTCCTGACCAAGCTTAAGAGAACTAAGGTTTTCTAGTCTTAGAACAATAGTGAATTGTGGTTAAGTGATGTTTTACATTTCTGAATACCTAGCATGCAATACTATCGGCAAAAAGGCAAATTAGAAATTAAATATATATATATACTTTTTTATAACCCAATTTAATACTTTTAGTTGGTTAACGACCTAATTATATATATATGTATATGTATGTATGTTTGTTTATATTTATTATAAATTTTTTTATAAATTTAATATAGATATAGTTGGGTAGCCTTAAGGCTAACAATGTAACACTGTCTTTATTTTCTCAGTGTTTTAATATAATATTTATTTCATAATACAATGAATTCAAACGTATTTCCTTCTGCAAATATATATTTTATATATATATATCGTGGTTTTAGGTTAGTTCCTATTATAGATATTTTTGTTTATTGTAAGTGTACAGTTTTGGGTGACCCATTAAGTTGAGCAAACAATAAATATTGGTTTACTTTCATTTTGTTTTATTTATTTGGTTTGTTTCGTGGCATCGTCACTGGTTGCACCGTGTCCTCCTTTTTTTTATTTAAAGTCGATCTACTGGACCTCACTCCTCTTGATGCCACTGGAGGGCATAGTGGTAAAACATAAATTTAATGAATAAGTTAGTTCTCACTACTATTTGCAACATTTGTAAATTTGCATATTTATTATAAATAATTATTCGTTAGAATGGACTTACAATCTAAAATTTCTTTATAATTTAATTTCAATGAACATGTTTTGTTATCGTTCTAGATATACGTTTACATTTATTTTTGTTGTAAGTCATTGAATTTCACAGACATCTGTTTGATTTGTTGACTGTACTTGTCAGCATGGCGTTTACGATTTATCTAGCGTAATTCTATTAGTTGCTAATTTACGAAGGATGGTTTTGCTGACATTTGAATATGAAATAAATATTACTTAACTAAATAAATGTATCTTGTGTTTGCTTAATGTATTAGAATAGTGATTATGGTGAAGTTATATAGTAATTTGGCTAATTGGCGTCATCGAGTGTTGTGACTATATTAGGTACCGGGTTAGATTTGAATATTTAACATTGATCTGCATATAGGTTTAATTTAGTAATCTGATACATTTTGTATTGATTCTGATAGATTAATGGTCTTTTGTATATATATGGCTTGGTTTGATAGTTTGTAAAGGTTATCTAGATTTTTACACTTAGGCTTGTCTAGGCTATATGAATAGCTGTCTCAAACAGGTTATGTTTTTGTTTACAATGTTTCAAATGAGCTAGGCCAATGACTTTTAGGTCTAACATAGGGAATTTTACTTATAGGCTATTGGAATATTTGTCTTAGATGTGATTGGAACGTTATAGTAACTTATTTGTCTTGAGTTTTGGTTGATACATGCTTCCCAAGAAGATTTAATTTGACTGTAGAACAAAAAATGATGATAAAGACATCAATTTTAAATATGTTATATATTGAGTGTTTATTATTTATTTATGTTATCGTTTTATGAATATGACTGTAAATAAAGTCCATTTGTGTGGAAATACTGCAAAGGATGGTGATTATATTTGTAATATTTATTAGTTGGAACAAATTATTTTATAGATTAACAATAAATATAAAGGACCTTATTAATTTACCTCTTTTTCATTTAAGTTCATAACAATTATTATGAAAGATTTATTTGACTAAGGATGAATAACCAAATCAGGTTATAATCACCTAAAACTGAAAATTATGTAAATAAAACAAGTGTTTATTATTTGTTCACACTTATTTGAATATATTAGGAATATGATAACAATATTTTTGTCCGTTTGCAGTTACCGGATTTATTTTGCTACATTTGAATGGAAGGTAAAATCCCAGTGTTTTGTTAAATAATTAAGAATTAATTAGACTCATTTAGAGATTTTAGGATTGCAGAAATGTAACCGTCGTAGTGTTCCGACAACGTTTTGACGTAATTAGAACTAAATGTCGGATTGGGGTTAAATAATACGGGTTGAGCTCAATAAGTGGTCATTGGGGTAACCGTTCAAATATACGTTTCCGCTACCCTTTTTCCCAATAATTCCACATAGCAAGCTGAATGTACATTCGTACCTTTTAAATGGTCACTAGAAATGTATTAATGGAAAACACAACTCGTTTCCTAGTATTAACTAAAACTAAATTCGTGGGACAAAGAAAGGCAAATATAAAATATTTTATTCAATCTATTTCCTTAAATTATGCACTATTGTTTATATTGTACACAATCCTGATCCTTTAAGTCATTACAAGATCAAATGTTTAATCACCAACGTTCTTTAAATTCAGTAATTATAAATAATTAATGGTTTATTTAGTTTCAATATTTAATATTGTAAAAAATAAACAATTATTGTTTAAAATAATAAAACTCATTGTTTTAAAAACGAAAGAAATACTAATATAGATTAGTACTTTTATATTTGGACACATAAACCCTGCGATATTTATTTACTAACTTAGGCCTAGGAACCACCGACTGTCCTGCTCTGTAAAGTAATAAAACAAGTTTTTTACAAGTTATATAAACATACAATATCAACAATCATATTAATATGAGTATTGTATATTGAACTAGATGAATATACATTCCATACAAATTTCACGTTTGAACAATATCGCATATATTATTTCTCAAGACTATTTTTTTGTCGGTACGCCATAACTTCCTTAATACATCATCAAATTACATGAATGAGGCATCATTTTGAAGCTTTCCTTAACCACTACACGGGAAAAATAGACAAACAGCTTAAAATTCATGTTTTAATAACAAAAATTGATTTAAAAAACTTTTATATTATACTCTGTATGTTCCTAATGAAAGGCGCCATCTACTAACCATCTGTTTAACTAGCATGACAGCTGTTAGTTAGATTGTTTACACTGTAAGATTGTATAGGGAAACTGTTATTTATAAACCAATGTAAATAAATAAACTTATTTAACTGAATTAAATCAACGTGTTAAATCAGGTAAATGTAGGCCTACTCCGAACTTGCGAAATATTCGCACGGGTCAGCTAGTTATAATATATTCCTTTTTATGAGTTTCTCTTTGATATGAACAAACATTAACCTTTTTCTAAAGAGCAAATGTTCTGGAAATATTGTTTTAAATTAGTTGCAATGTCCTGAGCAAATGAAGCCATTTTCTTGACAAAGCAGTAGCAGTAACCCTAATCCCAGACTAAATGAAAAATCATCTAATGTAAACGTTCTAAGCTTAAGATGAAAAGAAACAACGTTTTAGTATTTATTTAAAATACTCCGTCCTACTTATATATATATATAACTATAACAATACACATTTTGCACAATGGCATTATAAGTAATACTTTAAATTTATGTATGGATTTATCATCTTTAATATATAAGACTATTAATTTTCTCAAATAATTTACTTTTATAGTTTCTAGGAAATGTTAATAAAGAATCAATAAGCCCACCAAATAAGGAAGTTGCTTGTACCTGTTCTGAAGAGTAGAAAAAGGACACGTGTACTTTTTAATGTTGAATCTAATAACATCCATTCCCCAGATGATACGGTAACTGTCGTAAATCTATGTAGGAGGTTTTTATAATAAATATTTCAAAAACTATGTTTCCAAGAGCTTCCGTTATCTCTCGAGAGTTGGACGAGGACAGTTGGAGTATGTTAGGTACTGATAAAAAAGTGAATTGAGTTCAACTGAAGCCCTTAAATTGTCCCACAGTTTCAGATTGCAATCATTTAAAAATCTAGATATGTTCCTGGATAAAACTTAAAGAAAAAGCGGATGATCTTTAACATGCCTATTGTACTTCAAAACTATAAAGTTGCGGTTAGATAGACTTCTGGAGATGTGCTAATTGTTTAGACAAATGTAAATAAGTCTGAGGAATAACCCGACCATTGTTATATGAAGACAAAAATGCCAAAACTCCTAACAAGAACCTGTGAAGAGGAAAATGTATTCTTCCTCCTCATAATAAGGTCAACTAATTGGATGCAAATCTGGAACCTCCTAGCACACGGGCTTAGTGGTTGTGATATAGCTCGTCTCATACACGACTTCTTTTGTTAACATTTTCACTTTATCGAGTACCACGGCTAATAAAGAGAAGAAATAGTTAACTATGTTTCTTAATCTTTACGGAACTGAAGTAAAACATATCCCACTCAATACCCTTCGTTTCACTCTGTTACAGAAGTATTTGAAAATAAACGCACCTCAGTTGGAATGTCTACAATCTACTTCTGAGATTGTCGGGAAAATTCATTTAGATTATGCCATTAATCTATCAGTGGCTTGGAAATAAATGAAATCAAATAGTGAGGATGTGAACGTCAGGATGGCGACTTACATCTCCTTCGTATTACTCTCCTTTTTACGCCTGTCTAAATAATTAGCCTGACATTTTTTTATTGCAAAGCGAAATACTAATTAACCCAGTGTAGTTGCAAGAAACCCCCATTCTACTCTGAGGTTTTCTTGAGCAGCATTTTCGAGCGTGTCCACAACGAAATCATGAAGGGTAAGGTTCAGACTACCATCACTATTACATGATAGAAGACCCCATGGATGCACAGTACATTTGTTAGCGGACTTTAATAATAGGTATTATTTGAATAGACTACTAGTTCTACGATGAGTTGCAAATTTAATTTTACAAACATAAACTTAGTTTATTAACTCATTATCTAACCGTTAGTTTATATAAGTTAGTGATTTCTTGCCTGTGCCTTGACTCAAATCTTTATTATTACTTAATTATATTAAGCTAAAATTAAAACACACTATTGGCTGTTTTAAAATTGAATTCACTTATTTTATAAAACAATTATATAAATAAAAATAAGTCAACTCCCTCAAAAACATAATCGCAAAAATCATCACTTTATTTTAAGTTTGGTATTCTTGTTTTAAACTGAAAAAGCTCTCTAGTAAAATTGTTTTGTTAAAACGTAGTATTATTTATGAAAATTATGGAATTAAGTATAGAAAATGGGGAATTTAACTATTCATTTAAATGATATGCTTTATAAAAGTATAAACATACATTACCTCGCACTCTCACAACCACCAAAACGCTCATACAAAAACTCACACATACTAACACAAAATAAGTAAAAATTACATACAAATAAAAAAATATAATTTAATATTAAAAATATTAAACGCAATTTATGAATATTAAGAAAATTTCAATAAATTTTGGGTATATATTTTTTGTATAGTCTAGTATTGAATTATTGTAATTATTTACATTAATAGCATTTAAAATCATTGCGGTAAATTGGAAAATGAATTAATGTTACATTAATTATTGCATCTAAACTGCTAGATGTGTTGTCAAGTAATCTATTTCTGATTGCACAGTACACGAACAACACAAATTACCACTACTTATTCTACAATTACTGTTCTGTATAATTCAGCATTACTGTTTTGTGATTTACAAGTTCGTAATAGCCTAAATATTACAAAAAATAAACCAGTTTGTATAGATGTTACTGGAAAGAAATATTTAGAAACGGATAGTGATATTGAAAAAACATTTTGTGGTTGTACTTATATGTACACGCCTTCTAAGTTATAGGCCTATTTTTTCTTGTGAAGTTTAAATTGTCAATAAATTATACATTAAAATCGACGTTAAAATATAAATTTTAGTTGAAGGTTATTTGAATTTAATAATTTTAATTATGAATGAAAATCTATCTCAATTATTTTAGTAAATTAAATAATATATTTTACGTAGCATATATATGTATAATTAATTTGCTAATAAAATTTTAATTAATTTTAATAAATCACTACTACTGTACTACTAAATGATTAATAAGCACATATATAATTAGATTTTTATTCGTATTAAATAAAATACATGGTGATTAATTTCTAATTTGTTGACTACAATATGTATATATATTAGTTGCTGAAAGTTAATTTTAATATTATTTTGAAATAATTGAATAATAATTATAGTAGCAATAAATAAAATATACGGGCAGTTAAAAAACTTTACAGAGAACAAATTGTTAACACTAATATTCATAACTATGGAATGATTTCAAAAATATTTAGCAATACTCAACATCATTAGTTATTGAATATAAATAATATTTCATTATTGAATACAATATTTATACATATTTTGTATGCTGAAAGTTTATTCCTTAATTATTTCTATAAATAAAAATATACTGAACTACAAAAGAAGAAAACTCTTGGTTGAATACAATAGTGTATATTATAAAATATGTAAAACCTCTAAACGCAATTAAGTCTATATACAAATTATCAACTATTGAACTACGAAAAACGACTAGGGCTAGTTTCATTCATACAAATGTGTATTAAAACTCTTTAAGCTTATGTTGTGGAATATCTCACTGTGAGTCTATGCAAGTACATACAATACTTCCACCTAACGGTATTTAAATACTGTAAGACCTCGTTAATAATAGTGATGGGCAAAACTATTCTTTTCGTTCATTTCATTCATGACGTCATCACTCGCACAACACACTCCTTCGTCCCTTTCAGCTTGTTTGGCTCCTTTTGTCTATTATTCTAGATATTTATAATACAGTAATGTCAAGTTCTTTACTGTCGTGACCGATTAGTTATTTGATTTTATAGTTTGTACCTAATTGTAGTTTTAAACTGTTTAATTTGTGTTAGTGTATTTCATTAGTGATGTTGGATTTAATTAATGAACATTTGAAATATTTTATTTGTGATATTCTAATTTCCACCAAAGTAACTATTATGTCTAATTTGTACGAATTATTTCTAATTTAATTAAAGACCAAATTTATAATATATCGAGGATTGAGTTATATTTAATTTAAACAGAAAGTTACTAATTAACTGTTCCATACCATTTTTGTTTTCTAGATTTTTGATTCTCATTAAAATATTTATGGTGAATAATGTGTATTGGCGTATTTTGATTTCCTTGACTAATCCTATTAAATATTGGCTTTCATTAATTTAATAGGCTACTTACTTTTATTCAAAACGTTAACTGTCACTGACATACAATAGGTAATAATTCCTATAATATGTAATTATTTTACTCTATAACTATAAAAGAAATGGAAATACAAACTTAGTAAAGACAAATTTAAATTAATAATAAAGGTGTTTTTACTTTAGAGACACATAACTCTAAAATTGAACCAATTGTATTTCAATAGGATAGGAATGAATCAAAGCACACCCCAGGGATGACTAAACGTGTTACTGCGTCTGAATCTGAACTCAATAAGTCGTTCGTTTGATTCATTTGAATCAAACTGAATCATTTATTTATTCATTTCATTGAGTTTGGTGGTTGAATTTATTCGTTCACCAAATGAATAGATTTATTTTTGAAGCGAATCATAAATAAATAGATTCTTCTGCTGATTCGATCAAATTGAACGAATTTTTCGTAAATCCGCACATCACTACTAACATCACTTAACCTGATAGTCCAGCACACATTAGAAATCACTGTTTAAGAAAAGTTTTTTAATAATGATTAAATCCTTGTTTCCGTATTCAGATGATTTAACGCTCGACAGAAGGCAGTAGAGTCGGAAACGTTCTGAAGAAATCGGAACCACTCACGTTTTCTATACTAGGTCTTTAGCCAGTGACTCACACTGAAATCTGCTAAAATCTTAATACGTACTGTAACAATACTTTACTATCCATGTAAATAATTAATGCATTTTTTTAAAGTACATTCTGTACATACATATATTTGTTTATTTCTAATGCTTAAACTAAGTTTTAAGAAATACCTCCATAATCTGGCATATTTGATAACCTCGCCAAAGTGTGCCGGATTATCTACGTCTTACTGTATCGCCTATTGATAGCTGAGCAGGCGCACTTTGTATCTCTCTGTGCACGACATCATTAAAATTCAGTTACAACTTGTCAATTTGTCAATAACACCTAAAGAAGTATAACTTCAAAAAACTACACTTGTAAGTTTCAATACAATGACAAAAATAATTCTTCATGACTTGAATTTAGTCAACATTCAGCACAATGATATCCTATACTCTAATACGAGCAATGTCTGTTTGTTTGTTTGTGTGTTTGTACGAGCAATCTCGAGATCCAGCGGAAGGATTTTGCTGAAACTTTGGGATTAGAGGCTTTTGGGACTAAAAAATCGATTGGTGAAAACCACTACCTCAGGAAAACTCGTATTTTTCTGAAAAACTCATTTGAAAATTGAAAATTTTTAACATTGGGGTTATGTAATTTAAAATCAATAGGATACATATGACAAACATCAGCTGTTTCCTATAATATTTCCATCAGCTGTCTCCTATAATTTTTTTTTTTTTTTTGTCTTAAAGGTTAGAATTGTTTTAAGCTTGAAATCAGCTGACCCGTGCTAATATTTCGCGAGTTATGAGTAGGCCTACAAAACAGTACTTACCTGATTTGTATTTACATACATTTTCCTATAAAAAAAAACACAATTAACAAAAATACCGAGTAATGCTCGGTCGCCCAGGTACTTATTGCTTAAGTACCTAATAAATGCCATAATGTAGGAATATACGTATAAAACTCATATTACATTAAATACGAACAAATCAAAGTTTGATACTCAAACACTAAACTGTTTACTTTATTTACATAATTACTTTGATAATTAGTTTAATTGAAAATCATAAAGATAGGTTTGAATAATACCTTGTTTTTGTTTTTATAATAGGTTGTGTTTAAATATATACGTATTGATCAAAGGAACTTAAGACCAATATGTTTTATAGATAGTCCATCAATTCAAGGAATTATAATAAATAATTAAAGCCCTTGTAAGAAAAATGGTTATAACATTAATAATTCGTGTGCTTAATTGTATATAATATGTTTTCTTTTTGTAGTTTAGTAGTCATTAAAAATGAGCAAAACCCCCAATTTAAAATTAAGGCAAATTTTAATACGACTATATAAAACAATTTTTCGGTGTAATTTTTTAATCAATAAAGACAAATAAACTGCATAAAATTTTTATATTATAAATTAGGTTGGCACTTTTTTGTTGCGCTTATTTGAGATAAAACTATTATAATTTGATACACACTTAAATCCTATAAATAACGTATTGTAACATTTAAAGTTATTTATTAAACTATTAATAATAATTACCTGGAAATCAAATTCTGATTTAACTAAATATTGTAGTTACTATAAAATGTAATTGTTAAACAAAACATAAACATAAGAATAAGTGACGTATTATTATTAGTAGCAAATTTACAACTCAGATATTTTCTGATATAAATACGAAGTCTTTATTTGTTTATAAAGGACAAACGTTCAGACAAAACATAAAACTTAGAGTAGAGCGCCTTTCCCATTTTGAATGACTTAGGTACGAAATTACCTGGATCGACAAAAACAAAAATGTTTGGCATCTGGAATGTGAAATGTATACTAATATTTTTTCCCTCTGTTTATAATTGCTAACTAGTAGTTATAAGTAGCAAGCGTAACTGCCGACATATATGTAACTCTCATAGCAACCTAATTCCACTTTTCAAAATTTCCCTAGAGATTTCCTTTCATTTGCACAATGTTGAGTTAGATAACACAGATACAGTTATGACGTCACTACCTTTGTGAGCATGCAGTGACTGTTTATAATAGATTTTGTTTCAACAAAGATTTTAACTTTATCTTGATTTTATAGGAGAAATAGTCTACTCTTCCTAATTCCAATTTACAATTTGTATAAAGTGATTACTATAATGCCACAGGTAGGTTTTGGTGTGGTGCTTATTATTTTACAGCAGAAATAAATATGAATCTTAGTAATTTACTAATCTGCTTAGTGAAAAAAGAGTATAATAATAAATTTTACCAAAGACAAAATTAATAATGATGTAGGTATGTAATTATTTTGTAGTTGTGGGAGAGTTATGATATAAAAGGCAGTATAAATAATAAGTAATAATTTCAATCTATAAAAAAGTACCTAGTATTTATTATGTGAACGGTTTGCCTAAATATACGTTTTATGTTTAATTTTACTTTACCAACTATACATGTTGTCCCTGAACTCTCTGGTCCCCTTTTGTGGATTTGTTACTGGGATCAAGACAGCCATAAATATTGGTCTTCGGTCCTTAGTTTTTCGTCCGTCTGTCTGTATATGTGTTTTACAACATAATTTATATCTAAATCACGGTTTGACATGGATTTATACCTATCAATAATCTGTTTTAAGAAATATAAACGATTATTTCCAATCATGCGTTTTAAAATTCAACCTATGTTCAATTTAATTCATGCGTTCAATTCTATGTTACCCAAAATCCTTAAAAAAACATTTCAAGATATCTTTTGTAGCCCTTTCAATTCCTCATTGGCTGGTGTAACAGTCTAAACAATCGGATTAAGGATAGTAGTTAAGTTATGTCTAATAATTTATTTGTTCAACTCAGCATCCTATATCAACACAGAAAACACAACACTATGGTTGGTACATATGCTGTTATTACAAACAAATAATGTAGTACATATTTTAAATTGTAATTATGAATTATCAATTTGTTGGTATAGGATGACGGGTTGAACAAACCAACTTTTATGCATAACTTAACTATTATCCTTCTGATTGTTTAGAGAGTTAAATGGGGAATTAAAAGAGCTACAAAAACGATATCTTGAAATATTTTGTTCAAATGTACGGTTTTAGTGTAAATAAGGTATTTTCAAACAGCCACCCTTTTGAAACGCATGATTGGTTATAATCGCTTAATTTTCTACAAATAGACTATTGTTAACTATTGTATAACTTCATGTCAAGTTTGAACTTAATCGGTTAAACAGTTCTCTTGATACAATTTATTATTTTTTGTTGTAAAAAACACATTCATACAGGCAGACGAAAAAGTACGCACCTTAGACCCATGTTTATCAATATAGTGAAATATTTTTGTCTCGATCCCAGGAAAAAACCCACAAAAGGAGACCAGAGGGTTCGGGGACACCCAGTATAGCTAGTTATGCAAACGGCTTTCAGTTTTTGTTTTAAGTATAACTGCATATTTATAGTATTTCTCATAGTGTTAAGAAATATTTCCTTCATAAATGTTATAGGGAAGCTTTATCCTAAGTATGAATAGATGCGCACAAATACCAGAGAAAATAACAGACATATGTTTTGGTGCTTTTATCTTATGGAATGCGAATATTTCCCTTATAATTATTTTCAGATAATCCAGATATGAAGCATTTATAATGTAATCAAATACTACAAGTAACTTTTTTTAAGTACGATGTACAGTTTCAACGTTCTTTAACATGTGTATTATTAATATTTCTGAAGTATTATAGTTTTACATTTATTATAGTACAGATTATTTTGTTCAAACTTTAAACATTGTTATTTCATTTATGAAAAGATATTAAAATCTCTCAAACAATATTAAAATCTTAAAATTATTAGTTTGTGTTTATTAAAGAGTGTTTATTCCAAACAAAGAGCGAATTAGTTTTCAAGTCAGAATCATACAAAGATTAGATCTAAAAAATTGTCTTTTATATTATTATTTCTGGAAAATATAAACAAACAGCAATTAAAGTCCGATTGACTTACTCTCCGCATACAACTTGGTAATATTACTGTCAAACTAAAAAGTTATATTTTAAAATAAAAATTTCTTCCTCGATTAACAATAATTATAATTAATTTAATTTGTAGTCTTTACCCTAATCAAATAGAGTGGTGTAAAATATACAATATGTATGTATCTTATTTATACCATACATAGTGTTCAAACAAATTTCTTGAAACGTTATATTCTATAATTATAATATTATTTTCTTCTTAAACAAATAAAGGAAAATTCAGAACAAAGAACTAAACAATCCATCTTTAGAAACTAACTTTTAAACCAGAATACCATTCGTGTTGCAATTGTATTATTTGTCTATTTTAGAGTATAGTTTATATTTTAACAAAATAATACACAATGTTTTAAAGTTTTTGTCAGTATAAAAAGGAGCAATTTAAAAAATATTTTTTAACACCTTTATATAACTTTTAGTCCAATACTATCCTAAATGAGTAAATTAACCTATGTAGGATTTCTATAAAAAATTGTTTGTTAATTTTGAGTTTTAGGTTTCTACTTTATTTGTCACATAACACGGATTCAATTTGTGTCTGAAAAGGCGTAGGAGAGGTTTCATGAAACTTGCATGAGTTCTGTGACGCCTCAGACTTTAATAAAAGCTGCATGCTTCCACACGGTGAAATCTAGTCCCTTACTTCTGTCACTGTAGTTTTATTATTAATTTACCATTCGGTATATGCAATTGCCATTTGTAAATACGTTTTATTCTCTTAAAAATTTAAATAAAACAAAAATAGTATGTATATTTTGTATGCAAAACAAATACAAAAATTAAAGTGATGGCATTACACATTTAGCAATAACGATATTTAACATCCACAAACTGCTACGAACTATAGGAGGACTGAAAGTGTGTAGTGTGTAGAACTAATACTTTAATCGTGTATTTATAATAACTCCTTTGCTTTGAGTCACTACTAAACACTTAAATTATTTAATAAACTCTAGTATGTTGAATTAAAATATGTACACATATTGACTTCATTAAACAAAATTGCTCAAAGTAAAACAAAATAAAATAACAAGTTAATATTGGAGGAATTAATGATTTACATAACGTAATTGCACAACATGTATTTTATGGGGACTAAATTTAATATGAAAATATTGAAGAGTAATTAATTAAGACTTTACAGAATACACAACGCATGCAGCTGGTTCTTGATGGAGTTATTTCACTTCTCGAGAATGTCGTTTTGTTTTCTCATGAACTTAACTTAGACTCATAAATACAAAGACCGATTAAATATATTTTTATTTTTAACAAATCGTATCTTAACTTTAAACATTAAAATAAATGTGAAATTTAAAAAAAAATACAATTGTTGGCTGTAAAATATAATTTGTTCCTACAAATTTGTATTTCTATTATAAAGTTATAAAAAATGTATTTCAATGTAGAAACAAAATATTTTTATGTATTATTTTGTAATAAGTCATATTATAATAATTGTTAAGGATATTGTATTTTTACTTTTTCTGTAATTCAATAGTAATTTATTTTTCTATCTACTTTCAAAATCTAATTAAATCACACTAAGATAATAAAATAAGAATGAATAATTTACTATATAAAAATAACAAAATTAATATTGTTTAAATGGTAAAAAAACTGGATGATAAATTCTTAGTAAGTCTGTTAGTTGAAATAAATTAGTTAGATAAAATATGTTAAACTATTATAGTTTTAAATACTTAACCCCTGTACACAAATACTCTTGTACTCTTGGTTACACTAAGCATAACTAAATATATTTCTCTTTGTTCAATTGCTTGTTTCTAATTATTAAGAATAATAAACTTAAATTATTAATATTATTTGAAACATTTTACTTTTAGTTTAAATATTGTTTGAAATTTCAACATCTATCAATTACTTTTCTAGTGATAGATGAAACCACTTTTATAATTTCTCTAAATAAAAGGTGTGTTCTATGTTACTATTTATTTCTCTTAAGTTTAATTGTCATCCAAACTTAATGCAAATATAACTTAAACGCCGTAGTTAGGGATCTGCGAGGAAATGTAGTAGTTGTAAGTCTTCAATTAGTTCTTCTAACTTCAAATTATTTGATTGGATTTGCATTTGTCCGGAAATTAAAATATAAAATCCTTTACTGGTAAATGTCAATTATTCCTGAACATAAAATTTTTACGTTTAATGTTAAAATTTCGTTTCGATAAATTAATTGTGGGCCTAATAGGTTCATGTCGGATAAGTTAATTAATTCAGAAAACGTACTGAAGTCTATTTTAAATTAATGATGTTTTATCTCCATTACAAAAAAATATTAATAATAAATTAAATTTGAACTTAAAGTACACTGTAGGTAAATATAAATGAAGTGTATATTGTTTGAGCTTTTCAAATAAAAGGCAGAAATGAAAACGTAGGATGAAGAATGAGACTTGTTGTTGAAGTGACAACCTTTATTAAACTCTTTGAAGCGTAACCCTTAGCTTTAAACTTTCATTAAACATTCTATTTATTTTGGCATTTAAACAATATGAATTGTAAACAATGACGTTGAAGGCACTTTGGGGGTTGTTTTATAAAGTGATTAAAGCTTATTTATAAGACCTTACGTTTGGGATTTAATGCAATATTTAGTTCCTTGCCAGTTTTTAAACATCGAAATTCTATTTATGTTACTAACACCTGAATTAATTAAAACTCTAATTTGTGTTTTAGCATCATTTGGTTACCCTCTAAAATTTTGTTTGTAGCTATGTACAGAATGTACAAAAATGATAAAAATAACATATTAATATAATTGTATTGTACTTAAACATTAGTAAACTACGATATGATTGGTAGTGTTTACTTAAAATATTTATAATTTAGTATTGATTGATTTTTAATTCCTATGAAGGCCTACAAATTTAATATTTGCAAAATTAACGAACTTTGTCTTGAAACGTGTTAAAATGATAACTTATTTACAAAAACTTTATTTTTTTACAAAAGTAGTTTTTATATTATTATTAACATCGACTTTTTGTAGCTCAAGTTAATTCAAAAGAACACATATCTTATATATGTTAGATACTGGTTGTATTCCTTATAAGTAGAAACAAATATTTCAATCATGGTAACTTGTTAAGATCTAATTAAATAATTAAAACAACTTTCTAGTAACTGGTATTAACTTGAAATTAACATGGTAAGTAAGTTATATAATTTATGGGAGTTTTAAGGAAGTTTTTTAAAATATTTTACAAAATTTATAGTTATCTATATTGGCCATACTCTCCAGGAATCAGTCTATGATTGAAGGTCTGACGGAAAAATCCGTTAGTGTATTTCCAGTCGTTATCAAGATACAAACTAAGAGCCACAGGTACACGGTAACCAATGTTTGTTCTTATAGACAATATTGAAATTTATATATTCATATTTATAACTTGAAAATTGTTTAGACAAATGTTTTAGATGCATTACACCGACCGCTCAAAACGTACTCGTTATCTTCTCCATCTTTAAGAATTTGCAAGATATTTATACAAACTTGGAATACACGTATTCCTTATCGTGCATGTGAAGTTTCTCGTAATAATCATTAAAGTTATGAAACTATAGTCACTTTATCGTTTAATTCCAATTTATATTGAAGAATGTAATACTCCAGCGAGTTGTGGTGTTAGATCGGCTTTTGTAATAGAAACTGTTGATCTGATATTTAACTTCAATCTTCTGAAAGCTTGATTAATCAAACTTTTTGCTATTTATGTTTACTCAAGTAATATTGTTCGTACGCCTAAAAGTTTAAAATTTAGCGTCTCTCAATGTTTGTAAATGTTTAAATGACCGAGCGGTTAATTTTAGCCCCTACTAAAAATATTTTTTTTTTTTTTTTTTTTAGAAAATCTAAACGAAGAGTACAGGGGAAAAAGGAGGAATGTCAAAATTTGTCTTTTTTCAATAATTGACGTTTTCTGTTAGAATCTAATGCCTGTTTTATAAATACTACTGTATTTTTTGTATATTTTTATTTCAGCTGTATTATTGTATGGAGAAGATGTATGCAGGAGTTCCATGTAGAAATATAACACCTTTTGTATGTAAATCAAATTTTAGCAGTAAAATGCACCTTTATTGTAGGGAAAAAGGGGGAATGTCATCTTTGTTTTAGGGAAAAAGGAGGATGGTCATTAAAAACTCAAGCTCCATCATATCAATTATGTTTATTAAACTAAGAATACAACAACAATGACTTAAAAAAAACTTTTTGTCATATTTATAAAAAGAGTCACTTTGTTAGGTTCTTCTTTTTTAGGGGGTTTTTTACGGCTTTCTGGCGTTCCAGCTTTTCTACGTGTTTAGCGGCTTTCTTGCGTTCTGGCTTTTCTACGGGTTCAGCTTTTGGGAGGTTGCTGTAAAAGTCCCTTGCTTCTTTCCCACAAAACATTTTTAATTGTTGCAGATCAATGAATTTCTCAAATGATATGGGAATTGCATCTGTAAAAAAAACTTAATTTATAGGCCTAAGTTCCGAATACATTATTGGATATAGGGTAAAATGGTTACCGGTATCGTGTTTTATTCGAATACCTTCCCTTACAGTGCGCTGCAGAAGAGGGGTAGGATAAGGAAGGTTAGTTTAGGTTGGGTTAGGTTATGTGACGTTAGGCTATACCCGCTGCAACATGCTGTAAAACAAGGTATTCTGGATAACACGTAAAAATTTAAGAAATACATAGGCAGATTGAAGTTAAAAAAGCTGTTAAAGTTTCAGGGGAGTTTATAGGCCTGTAATCGTTAAGTTTAAAGAGGAATAAAGGGTCTTTTCTGTTATATCCCCGCATTTACAAACTATCACAAACGTGTAACTTTACTATTCGACTCTAGCCTAATATTTTTGCAGACAACGCCGTTGTTTTACATTTTACTGTTAAATGTTGAATACAGGTAAACATACTGTGACTAAATAGGTTAGGTTAAAACCTTTTAGGTATTTTTTTTATTATTATTTTTGCATTTCTGTTGCCATAGGTTAGCCTAGAGTCGAATAGTAAAGTTGCGCGTGATTGAAAATTGTTTAATATTTTTTTCCCAACAATTATACGTTTAAATGGTGAGTAAATATTATATTTCACATTAGTAGTTCCATCCCGATTAATCCTCATTCTATAGAAAATAGTTTGTAAAAGCGGGGATATAACAGAAAAGACCCGGAATAAACCCCAGGACTTAGAAAAAGACAGGGATTAAATTTATGGAAAAAATTATTTCCAATATTTTCAAGTAACTACCTACTTACCGAGATATGCAGCTTCAGGAAGAAAAAACTCTCCTTCACATGGCTGAAGACCATCAGCAGCAGGTGTTGACTTTGGTGCATTCACTACATGGCCTTCCCAGTGTCCAAAGTAAGTCAGTCAGAATTTTAGAAGTCGAGGATGTTGTTTCATGACTACCAACTCCCTTACTGGTCTTGACTTAAAAGGACAACTTTTGTAATAGAGTTCACTGAAGAACATTGTTCACTTGCGGATAAGTTCCTTATCAACCTCTATGACTTGAAATGGGGAAGGCTTTAATCTTGCACTTTGAAACTCTTCATACCAATCCTTAGGCAGTTCTAACCACTTTTTCTGATTGATGCAGACCATATTTCGGTCACATTCTAAATAAGAATGGCCACGAATTGGGAAATTCATCTTAATCTCATCAAGTCTTTTTACATGGTGCACTTGATAGTGCACCATTCTAAAAATAGTCCAGTTTTTATTCTGGCCCGCACAGGAGTCGCAGAATATATCCAGTTCTTTAACTTTAGGGTCCAGTTTAGTCATAACAAAATCGAACAAAAATGAAGCAACTTCATCTGCTCCTTTCTTTGCAATTGTTTCGTCGTAAGCATAATAATACGATTCATTAGTTGATAGGACGTGTATATTAAACATGCACACGGTGAGCTGGCGTCTGTAATACACATCGTTTGTCGTTATGTTGGGGACTGACAAGTTTTTTTGATAGTCCATGGCTATACTCTCTTTACTTTTATCTTTCTGACTACTTAGTCTTGATTGTTTCTTCCTAACATAAAACATATTTGCTTTTGTTAAATGTAGTTTGTTCTCTACTGATAGTTTTTTAAATTTTGATTCTGCTATTTTTTTTTTCTTCACTACCCTCTTGACAATTTCTTAACCCTGTTTGTATAGCTTTTACCTCTGCCGCGTAAGAGTCACAGTTGCTGCAAGTGTCTTTACGTGGATACCCAAATCCTATATTAAACTTTTCATTAAAAATTTGTCTATATCTTTCATAAGATAATGAATCATTTGAGCATTTTTCTTTGAATAACTCATACATTTTCTTCACACTCAACTCTGGTGGCAAGTATAGTTTTTTGTTTTTTTGCTCTTTCGCCTTTAAAAGATGCAATATGATTGTACACTGCATCAAAACTTTCCTGGGACAGTTTGTGTTTTCTGTTTGAATGCCTACCTCGCTTATCAACAGAGTGACTGCCGGTTTTTAAGTATCTTTGTATTATTTCTATTTTCTTCTTTGACACCCCATGTAATGAACAGAATGCTTTAAAGCAAACAGGGATTTCTACAATGCCATTATCTTTAGTCACTCTTACTCGATATGAATATGAGGCAGTGTGAAGCTTGGCGGCCTCTTCATCTTGTCTAGGCCTACGTTGAACTACATGTGAAACAATTACGAGGCCAGCCAAATAGCTATTTTGTTCATTTACCGTTAGCTCATTAAATTTACCAATAATTTGCTTTCTGTCCCTGTCGTTAATTTCTTGAAAACATTTAAGTCTTTTACAATTACAATCTGGTCCTACCTCATGTGTACTAGCTAACAACTTTTTCCTCACATCCCTCAACCTTCCAGTACTTTTCTTCTTTTTAGGTTTCGTTTCAATAACAAAATCTTCATCACTACTCATTTCACTATTTAACTGTAACTACGATCACTACTTCAAAAACAATAAAGTACTAAACACTTTTTCAGCAAAACCACACTACTAAGTAGACAGCATAACCTCAAAACTGACATGAATAATGAATAAGAAATGTATCAGCTGACAATGGAAGCAGTGTTGCCAGTCTGACATTCCTCCTTTTTCCCTTGAACCACATTGACCTTCCCCTTTTTTCCCCTGTATGGCATATTTTAAACATTGATTATTTCTGTGACTATCCCCTTTACTACATTGTAACCAAAATATCCAAATCCGGCTTGTTTTCAAGATTATAAAGATATGACAACCTAAAAAAAAAATATTTTGACATTCCCCCTTTTTCCCCTGTACTCTTCTTGGAGCAAAGGTACTAGGTTTCAGGTTATACCTAGTTGCGTGTATATGGTAGTATTAAATGGTATTAAATTGAATTTACAAAATGCAAGTTAAAGTTATTGATGTGTTAATCTAATCAATTGTAAATCTATTAGTAGACTTAAAGATTTAATATTTATTTTAAATCGTCAAAAAATATCGACATTCTTTCTACTTAACGTTGGACAACTTTCTGTGTACTTTAAATTAATTTTGTAAAGGATGATTTTTTACATTTATTGCTGATTTCAGATAAGTTATCTACACCGTTCTCACAGTATTTTAATTCGTAAAAGCAAAGCAAAATATCGTAACTTAGTTTTAATGCAATCTCCGCGATTTGTAGTCTTAAATCCATTTTCAGAATATTCATTGTTAAAGAAGCGTTAAAACATAAACCAACCTAATAATTTTCATTGTTATACCTGTGTCTTGGATAATAAAAGAGAAACACATCTTAAACATGCTTTGTTGGCTAACCATATTAAAGAAATATTTAGCTTTACTTACCTGTGTAAGGCTTGTCACTTGTGTTGACCAAATCAATGGGTTGAAACTGAAACGTGGCTTTGAATCCTTGTCCAGGCCATTCTGAGTTTGCTACGAATTCTATATACAAATCTGGACCTGTAGAGAGGACCTCTAGAGAAGCACCTTCATTGCATAGGACTGTGATTGCTGGAGATATAGCACTTCTTCCATCGTGCACTTTAATTAGGTCTGCTCGATTCAGACAACTAGAACAAAAAAGAAATTTAGTTTTAGTGTTTTCTATGTAGTATTTTGTGTTAGCTTTAGTTTTCCACTTGATAACGAAAATTGATTTATAATTTAGAAAAGTCGAACTATATTTGTTATACAAACACATTATAACAACTAATGAATAACTTTTATATTTTTAGGAAATTATTCAGGCTTATTGGAGTTTAATAATATTTAAGATTAGTACGTGTAGGTGTTGTTAATATTTATACTATTTAAGATCGTTACAATTTTCTAGAAATCTAATAATTTAATCATATTTATTGTCTTACCATCACAAGATTAATATCAGTGTGTTTTAGCGTATTATTAAATACTCACTCATAACAAAATTTAATGTCCGTCGTTACTAAATAATAAATTCAAACAGAGAGAATGTTCTATTAATTTAACTTTATTATTTTATCTATGAGAACCCAGACAACTGTAAGAGTAAGACTATTGAAGGTCCACTGTCACTACATGCTTATTACAACCATAAAGCTATTGAAGATAAAAGTCTAACCGTACTTTTGTTAGATAATACTGAATTAAAAAAATATGTATCTAGAGAAATTTTATTAGTATTCTGTAATGCCATTAATATTCCACTAAGTGGTTTGCTGCAATTAAATTTGTATTTACCTAACATCAAACTATAATGCTATCGTTATTAACTGGATTCTGTAATGTTATTATAATTGAATCAAGTGTTTTTGATTTGTGCAATTTATTTGTTGTTGTACAAACTGACCTGTATTTACTTCATCAAATTTAGCATGGACTCTACGCTGGAGGGAGGGAAGAATATTCTATAGGCAAGTGGGGACGCCGTCCGCTTTAGGGACACTACGCTGTACTTAATATCAATGTTGTCGCGACAGCCTTGTGTTGTATTACTTGCACCAGTAAATACTGTATAGATATGGGACTTTTTATATCTATATATAAATAGAATAAGAGCTTTGTCTGTAGACTGTTGAGAATAGTGTGATTTTTCGTTTTATTTACGTTTCATACACAAAAGAATCCGAAACAAGCCTTATCTAATTTTCTGTCTGTCTGATGTCGGTAACGCTCGCGTACCTGTTCTTGTTCACGATTAACGTTAAAACGGCTTTACGCATTATACATCTTTTAACTCTTTTGGGACCATCTGACGATATTTCGTCAATTTTAAAATACGCGAAAAAGACAATCTGACGAAATATCGTCAAATTATTGTACTGTATTGCAATGCGTAAAATACCATTTGACGATAGTTTGTCATTTGCGAAAAAAATAATTTCACCTTAATTAAATAAATAAAAGTAATGAAAATTATTTTTGAAGACTAATGATGACATTTATAATTAAATAATATAGTAATAATAACTATTAAAACATAATATGAATAATAATGTTAATAATAAACTAACACACTGTGTTAATGTTCTGCGCATCTGTGTCGATCAGCTGTCTAGGCCTAAGATGTTTTTGTTTCAGTACTATACTTATCTTTATGAAATTTTCAGGATTATTAGGAAACGTAATAAATATGTTTATTCTCTTTTCATGAAGTTGTAAAAATTAGCAACGATCACACGTTTTTGGCTGTTAATAACTTTTCTACCCCCTAACTTTGATTTGACACATCCTTCCATTAAACCTAATTATACAAATATAAACAATAAAAGATAAACAACAGTCATCAACGCTAAAAATAATAATAAACAGCGATAGTTAAATAATAAATAGATTAGTGCAGTGACAATAATGGCATAGTTTTAACTTTTGCTGTTTGGTTCTCGTTTGGTTTTTTATGATGACGATTTTAAGTGAACAACGTGCGTCTGTGAAATTCTTTTTCTTGCTTTCACACCATTTAGCATACGTGGAAATAAGAAACAATCCTACGGAACCAGGTCAGGTAAGTAAGGTGCGTGGGGTAGCGGAACCATGACATTTTTTACGGAAATCTGCCGAACTGAGATGGCTGTGTGTGCAGGTGCATTGTCGTGGTGGAAAAACCAGTCCCTTCTCTACCAAAAATAAAGTCTTTTGTGCCTCTTTGTTAAAAAAAACTTGATTAACGTTCGGACCTGGTGAAACAAACTCTGAAGGAACTACCCATATGAGCTCGTCCATATAGGCAACCTGGGCGGCCATTTAGGGCGCACAATTTTGGGGGGGTGCAAAACTTAATACTTTTTTTTAAATTTGGGGATTTAAAAACATAAACTAAAAGTTTAGTATTTTGCGCGCTACTAGTACTAGTTTAGGCAGACGAATTACTAGGTAATAACATGTGAAGGGTATTTTATTTTATTTAAGTTGTCTTAGAAAGTAGGAAAGTACCATATGCCCTAACACTACTCATTTTGGCAATCTCGCTGTGCTTAGTGGAGTAAAAAGTGTAGGGTTGTAGTGTGCGGGTTCAGCGAACGACGGCGAAATATCACGAACGAATATAGATGTATTTAGAAGCACAGTTCTTATTTAATGTTTGTCTCCTACTGCGAGAAGTACGGTAAACAAACAAGCTTTGTCATTCAAAACATGGGGGTGCACTTGTCACATGGCACAACATTTTGTTTCAAGTAAACATAACTAGTAAGATACTGTAAGAAAAGGACTGAGTCTCCAGAGACCAGTTGGTCACCTGAAAAAAAACCTTAGAGTTTTTGGTTATTGCTAGAAGTGATTTAGAGTTCAAGAAAGTTCTGGTTGATGCTAATGAAGTAACAGAAGACGTAGAAGGTCCGGATTCGAAAAAAAGAAGAAAATGTTTGATTACGAATCAACAGACGAATCTGCAAATATTGTAGGTGACTCCTCAGAATATTTCAAGATCCATTTTTATTTTGCTGCTTTAGATACAGCTGTTAATGCGGTAAAAGAAAGGTTTTCCCAGTTAAATAAAGTGTCTTATGTCTTTTGATTTTTGTACACCATTCCTTACCTTAAAAACAAGACTACATCAGAGCTTAAGTCGATGTACAAAAACTTGGAAAAAACATTAAGAATCGAAAAAGATAAATATTTGAATGAATCTGACATTGCTGCTGTAGGCCTGTGTTCTGAACTAAGAGGAATTTCCTATCACCTTCATGACCCAGTATCAAACCCGGAAGAAGCCCTAAACTACATTTACCAACGTAATCTTGAAAATGGATTTAATTACATTTTTTGTCCCCTCAGCTGTACGTATTATCCCTTCGTATTTTGCTTAAGTTACCACTTTCCGTAGCTAGTGCTGAACGAATGTTTTCTAAGCTTAAGTTAATTAAAACCTATCTGCGTAGTATAAAGTGCCAGGAGAGACTTGTAGGTTTGCGGTCTGGTGACAATTTCTGTTGAAAGTGAGACAGCAAGACAGTTATACTCAAAATCCCTCCTATATGAATTTGCTAAGCAAGAAAAGTACCATTAGGAGTTTAAATACTGTTAATCAGTATTTCAAAGTAACTTTTGGACCATAGTTAAGAAAGCAATATTTCAGTATCAAAAAATAGCAAGTACTTTTTGTGTATTTTGATTATAAGTGTTATAAAAACAGAAAAATATCTGTAATCTAACTGTGAGTTTCTGTTTGTTATTGAGAGAACTGTACATAATGCTATTATAAAACCAATAAAACCTGTAAACCCATATAGGCCTACCTAATGTAAAACTGTGTGATATGTAGCTTTTCTAATACTAATTAATTTAGATTTCTAATTAAACTCATTGTTAGAACTACTGTTTCAACTAACATAATACATTGAGGTTTATGGATAGTAAATTTTTGTAAAATTTACATTAGTTTTATTTACATATCCCAGTCATTAATCAAAGGGTATCAAATCTAATTCTATGTTATAACATTATCAACAAACACGTTTTTTCGAAGTTCCGTTCCCGGCAGACTCCGCCAAGGGCACTTAAAAAAGGGCGAATAATTAGTTTTCGCCTAGGCTGACAAAAACCTTTGAGCTAGCCGTGGAACTACCATATTCAAAAAAAAAATAAAAAATAATAATCATTGTCTTAATTTTTGATTTGATTACATTTTTTGGACGGGGTGACAATGACGTCTTCCATTCGCTTGATTGTTGCTTTGTTTCGGGGCCTTAACCATAGCACCAATACTCATCACCAGTAACGACCTTCGGCAGGAAATCTGGATCAGTGTCAAGTTATTCTTTCAAAGCACAACATGTTTCAACTTGAAGTTCTTTTTGATTGTCAGTCATTTCTATATCTTCAGTTTAAATTCGCTGAACCAAACTCCAAGATACCCCACTAATGTCTGACAATTGAACAATGGTCTGTCGACGGTCTGCGAGTACAAGTTCTGAAATTTTCTCATCATTTTCGTCTGTTCGGGCAGTTGATGGACTTACAGAATGAGGTTTGTCCTCAATTGGCATGTCGCCATTTTTAAACCGAGCTAATCACTCGTACACTTGAGTTTTTCCCACAACATCATCTTTGTAAGCTGCTTTCAACATTAAACAGTGTCAGCCACATTTTTTACCGAGCAGGAAGCCAAATTTCACAGCCTCACGTTGTTCACTTAAACTCGCCATCATAAAAAAACCAAAAGGGAACAAAACAGCACCAGTGAAAACTATGATTACAGACGAAAAACCAAGCCAGGTCGACGACACCAGTCTCACTGAACTGGGGACGAGCTGCACTATACATGCCTAGCAGCTGGAATGCGTACTAAACAACTCTCTCCCACGTTAGGGAAATTCCGGTTACTTTTGGGTACCGCCTCGTATTTCTACATATTGCACTCAAGTCACAAAATTAAGGAACAAAAACAAAAATGGAAAGTTTAATTTATTGATCTACCCTTATGTACATTTCGATGAAACAGTAATCATCCTAAGAGAGCTTTAACACTACTGAATTTCAATATAAGTTTTCACTCCGCTCTCCTGACTCCTCTCTGTTTACGCCCAATCATAACTTTGACCCCCAAACCCCCTAAAATTTCGAATTTTTTAAACCCTTTCTTAGCGAGCACCTATGGCCCTTAAGTAAGCTACATACCAAATTTCGTTCCAATCCGTTTGGTAGTTTTGGAG
>JAGFPH010000540.1:42334-82975 GCA_018207615.1 Philaenus spumarius
GTAGGCCTAACCTAAAATTATATTCAGTTTTTGATCCAAATCAGTTGTTGATCAAAATCAGTTGTTTTAAGCTTTTCATACGAACAGCTGTTTTTTGTGCCCCTGATAAAATCAAAAGAAATCTTTCTTCTTCTTCCTTAAGATTGACCTTCCATAAGATTAACATTGAAACTTTGAGGGCCACTGGGGCGTAGCCCTAATGTCCTAGGACTTCGGTAAATGGCCTAAAACCTTCCCAGGGTTAACTTGTGTTACTATGCAAAATTTCAAAGCAATCGGATGGACGGTTTGGTAACGCATAAAGGACAAACATAAAAACGTACAAACAGACAGACATACATTAAATTTTATATATATAGATTATTTAACAAATCTGCCTCTAAAACATTTTTGTTATCATTTAAATCAGTTACGAAGTCATTAATCCTTGAGAGCAGGAGAAGCAACCCTAAATTCATCACGGGAACGAAATGGATGTTTCTGTAAAAAGTTAATTTTGTCGCCAGATGTTGTACAAATCAAGTGCAAATGTTTGGTTTTCTAAATTAATCATTTCAACCATTTAAATTCAACACATTTTAATAAAGGAAAGATTATTTAATTCGATCTTAATTTTTTACAAAATTACTTCTGTATGGAAGTTATCAATGTAATAATATCATGTTATAATATTGACGACAACATGTTAATTAAACTGAGGCCAATTTCAGTTTATTACCCAGTATACCTTCCACCTGCCTGACAAAAAAAAATTGTTTATTATGTATTATATATTTAAAGAAAACAAATTTAATCTTCTTTATAATACAATTAATTATAAAAACGGGTATTACATTCATTCATTTCAAATTAATCCTGTTAGTAATATGTCAAAAGTAAAGTATTATTGTATTAATGTATGAAAAAAAAGCAACATAATGCTTTAATGTTCAACATAAACTATCTGTGCATACTTCAGCTTTAACAAAAATAATACTACTATCGTACACTACGTACCCTATACTATCGTATCCTTACTTTGCATGCTGTACATAATTTTTTTTAAGAAAACATTAGTTATTATATAATTGGATCAGTAATTTTGTTCCAAATCCTTATTTGATACTATTACTTACATTACAAGTCAATATTAATACAAGTCACAAAAATAAATTAAGCAAATAATTCAATATAGATAACTTGGATAAAACTTTCTCTTAGCAAACGGTTTCCATTCAAACTACCAACTATACTTATTTTTATAAGTGTACTTACAAATTAATAATGTGAATGGATTCACTATAACTACTTACTATACAAACAAAGTTTAGAAATTTGGTACTTTAAATTATTAAAACTTTATACACTACTACAAAAATTATTTTGTTAAGTATTTCTTGATAGTATGATCGAGTAATGGTCACTCGCTGAGAACGGTATTAGATTGTCACCACAGCTTTAAACCACAATATATTGCCTGTCGCATCTACCCTCGTAAATTGTGTTTACGCTAGACAGCGCCATTAGAGGTAATCACATTACTTTTATCACTCCGTCTTGGATCTTGGAGAACTACTTCAATAAACAAATTTAACTTATAAAATATAAATAAATATGCAAACGATTAGAGATAGGTAGGAAACATAGAGATAAAGGGAGAGAAGAAGAAGAGAAATAGAAGGACAAGTTTGTGACTTACTTAACATCAATTTAACTGAAAATTTATTCTTCAAGTAAGTGTATCTATATAACACGTGCCTCAAAAGTCTGTGAACGGCAACATGTTTTTGTAACCATTGCAGATTACGTAACAAAACTAATTTTTGAAGCAATTATATTTGTTGCTTGTTACTTTTTGCCATTATATTTCACCTTAGGGGGATGGCCCGCAGGGAGTGGGAGGAAAATCTTAAATAATAGCATAGGTCGAGTACATCAAATTAAAGGACTATGTTAGGAGAACACAATGCCGCGAATCAAACATCAAAAGGTTCTTCCTACACAACATTGGGTATTTCGAAAATGGCATCATTTCACTTATTGGCATTAGTTTAAAAGCAAAACTCCAACAATTGTGCCGTTTTCGAGCTACGCGGTATTAAAATTCTTTCTTTCGTTAAACTTATACAACGTACTTCTACCTTACCTACTCTTTTCTTGTTCAAGTAGTTCCCTTTTTTTCCGCTAGGCGGCGACTCCGTACAGACGTCAGCTGTTAGTGCTGCTTTAGGCAGGCGCATCTGTGCAGAGGTCGCTGTAATGTGAATCATTCTGAGACTCGACCAGCTGGTAAATCACGTGAACCTACTTTAGACCGATGCACGTTGGCTCTGTTAGACCTGCGATGACTGTCCGTTTTGTTAAAGTCGCCTGATGTCATGGCTTTGTTCTGTTCTCGTTCTTAATTTTATAATGACTTAGTCGCGAGTTTAACGTATGTGCGATAATAATTATCATGTCATTATTTTAAGTCCTATTCTTCTGAATACCAGGTATGTGAAATTATGTTTGCCAAATTGAAATGTCTTTTGCTGTCATTCTATTTAAAGTTGGCTTTGTTATAAAACCTTATTTGTAATTTTGCTACTATGTAAGTTTAAGCCTACTTCAATTTTGTAAATAATTTTTCAAACTCTAAAGGTATAACTTAAATTTGTGTAATTCAATTTTCTTCTTTAAAAACTTTCCGTACAGCCTAAATATTAAATTTTTTATGTAACTAGCCTATTTTCAAACTAAAGCCTAGCTTAAACAATTTATATAATTTTTGTACAAATTTAAAGCTGTGTAATCTTTAACAGATAAGGACCTTTAAAAAGGCTATAATTTAAATAACTGTATCTCCGATATATTTTGAGTTTATAACCAAAGAACATTATTTTTAAAGTTTATCTTGTGGTACTTAGACATGGAGTAACAGAAAGTAACATGACAAGTTAACTTTGGTTAAGTCTTGCATTAACAGTTAATTTTTTTATTTTAAAATACCTGTTTGTCATCTATTATCAAAAATATTATAAAGGCAAACTCTTAACCTAAAAAGCTTTTCACCATGCTTGGTTTTATAGCCTACTCTAATTCTAAAAAAGATGTTATTTTGTTTTAATGTAGTGTATTACTGGTAGAAGTACCACACCATGTTCTGGTCTTAATTGCAAGTAATCCAACATGCAACTTTAATAATTATTTTCTGCGACAGAGTTTTTCTTCAAAATGGCTATGGACCAAAATACAATATTTTCTAAAATCTGCAGTGAACTTTATAAGAAACTTTTTGAATAGGCTGTGTACTTTTTTATGTTTTGTAACAAATGTACAAATCTTAATATATGTCTTTTGTAATTAATAATAATTGGGAGGAGCAGCTATAGCAATTTTCGGACCTCAGTCCTTAAAGGACTAATATTAGAAATTATATATACTTTTTTTTACAGAGAGACGTCTCACAATTTAATTTATTTTTTTATTATTTAATTATACTTAGCTTTACAGTAGGCCAACGACATAGATGTTACTTATTAATAAATCCATGGTACTATATGTCAAATTTTTGTAATTTTGTCTAAATTAATATTTTTGTATAAACTTGTAATCATTATTAACGGGGAGGGTTTTTCATCTTTTAAATTTTTAGGGAGGGAACTTTTAAAATTAAACTTAAAATTGTAATCTAACCTTTTTCATTTTTTTGTATTTTAAGGGCATGTAAATGTTCTATTTTATTTACTAAGGGCATATAAATTTTTGATTTTGCTTAATAAACCTAAATTGAACCTAGTTTTTTTGTTTATTGAGTTAACCTCAAGGTATAATAATGATTTGTAAGTGATCAGCTGAGGCATTTCTGCAGTTTGGTGATTTTTGTTTTAAAGGTAAGTCTTTGAACATGTCCAGTCTATGTGGCCCAGTATAGCTTCCGATTCTTTTAATACGTTTTTGTCTAAGACTGGTACACAATACACACCAGAAATACCTGCTGAGATGATACAGAGCATTATGAATGGCTAGTACAACCCGCCTAGCTCATTGCCAAACTGGACAAGGAAAACAGTTTGAGAATTTGTTGTAAAAAGGTAATTCTGAAAGTTGATTGGTAATTGTTGTTTTTTTTTAAATATAGTCCAAATTTATAATTTGAAATGAAAATTGTTCCTCATCCTCCTAGTAGACCGTTCCCACTGAAGGCGGCAAAGTCACTCACTATCGACAAAAACTGATCCTACTGCTAGTGTGGATTGTTGGAGACTTGCTTTGAAATCTTATGCCAATAAGTAAAATTAAGGCGTTTTCAATAAGCCCGATATTTTAACTTCAATCGGCCACCATTTTGTACAGGGTGAACCTTTTGATGTCTGATTTTCAGCATTCTGTTTTCGAAAGATATACCAGTAAATACATCTTTTTGTGTACAACTCGACCTATGCTTCTATTTAAGACTTTCCACCGACTCACTGCAGGCCATCCCACTAAGATGAACATCAAACATTCGTTTTTCAGTATCTGCGATATATTTTTTGTTTCTCTCTAAATGATGTACCAAGTGTTTTGTTGTATAATCTGCAATGGTTACAAAAATATAACGCCAATGCCAGACTTTTGAGACACTCTGTATTTACTGTGTAGCAATATACGTTTGGTTTGAATAAATTTTATATTAGTAATAATCATATTTTGCGTTAATAAAATTAATATGTATACTAAGCAAATACCAGGTATCTTACAATTAGTCTTCGATATCTTGGAAACAAGCCAAACATCGATTTGCTTAGCTCCAGAATTCTATTGCCTAGGCCCAGATAAGAAAGGTTTTTGGTGCGGTTTACTACTGCAGTTTGACACGTGATCCATCCACCTAACTTGCTTTAGTATAATAATTCTTCTCAAACAATAACCCTTCAGTTATTTAACATAAAACTTAAACGCTACAGTTTCAAAACAAATAAATGTTTAATAAATAAAATTCAATTGTATTTTACTTAAAATATGTTTCTAAAACTTTGCAGTTGAATTAACGTAAATGGAATATTTACAATTACAAATAACTTTGTATGAAAAGATTTTCTACTTATTTTTAGAGTTAAATATTTTTCTCCTTTGTAGTCAAAGATATTTCCTTTAGTACATCTTTAGAATCTTAGACACTCTTTAGTATGAAGTTTCCTAAAAAATGGAATCCTAATTTACTGAATTAACAATGTGCTTTGCCAGTGGTACCTTACCATTCTATCACTTAACTCGTAACATTTTGGTTCTTGTTTTTGAGATGTTATAATTTTGTATTATATAATCATTAAACAAAATTTATAGCATATTATTTTACCATATACGATTTTTTATAGAATTTCTATAGGAAAGACAAACGATCGCAGTAACTCTTATGGTGAGACCTAAGGTATTGAGTGGTTAATGATCACCGATCAAGGTCCTCGGAATATGTTTTGGGTTGTTATACAAGTTTGTACTTATAAACGTGTTTGCATTCTAACGGCCGCATTTTACATGTGGTACACATTTGGTACATACGTTGGTTTTATAATTCACTCGGACAAGTTCGTTTGTAAAAAAATCCAACAACCGGAAGCACGTTTTGACAAAAAAGTACTTTTTTGGGGGTTTTTTATCTACAAAAATATATAACGAGGTTATACTGCCCTTGTAGTTTATTTTCACCATCTTGTAGTCCACCTGGCTTCCCTAAAACGATCATAACGTAAAATATCATAAAAGTACCCAGTTAAATGCACGTGGGGGCAGCTTGGCCTGTGACCGGGTCAAAAACTCGCTAAACGAGGTTGTCCTCTGCGAACGGAAATAAGCAGGGCGCAGGTCCAAACAAATTCTACTAATAGGCTATATTGCATAGAAGCATTTAGCTACTCAGCGCCTTCGTGAGTAGGTCAATTTCCCTAATAGTTGGTTGAAACTCTAAAACATAATTTATATAAACTTAGTTTTTTAAAATTCGATCAACTCACGTCAGTGGTTCAGCTGCGTGATCGAATTATTTATTACGAATTTATCTTTTAAGGTAAAACATAATGCTTAGCATTTTAAATATACAGGATGTCCCAAACTAGGTTACTTGAAAATACCTGAAGATTATAATACAACTCACTTGTATGTAAATAACAGTCAACTTACATACAGCTGTCAGTTTTCAGATTATTTCGTTATTCAAACTGTAGATGCATCACTTATTGCATCTACTTATTTTACCTTACTTAATCTACATTGCATTGATATGACTATGAAATGCATATTCCCAACTCGTCATTGTTTTCTTTGCTTAGGACTAGATAGGAACCTTTAGCAATAGATAATATTATTTATTATTGGTAATATTTTTTAACTTTAATAATTTATTTTTTAACTTTCAGTTATTTGTATTTTTAAACCATGGGATTATATTATTTACATTTTGTTGATCTGTATGTGTTAATATTTGATTTTAAAGGTTATGGTACTTTATTTTATTAAGTATTAAATTTTGTCAAATCTTTTGTTTGTTATTTATTTCATTAGGCCTATTAGTTTTTCATTTTATTTTTATTACTGTTTGACTGTTTATAGTTTTAGTAGACCAGTTTGTTATTTTTTGTATTAAATAGTTTTATAATTCATTTTTAAATATTCTTTTATTGTTAATAATAGATACTTGTAGTAGATTTAATGTGGCTCCTCCCATTCCCCCACCAGGTCGGTCTTGGATTGAACGGCATGGGAAGGAGTGGGGGGAGGGTGGGTATATGTAGCTCTGTAATATGGTCTGTGTACTTTAGTAGTGTTAAAACCCTCTGAGGATGATGACCATGTCATCGAAATGTACATAAGGGTAGCGTATTAAACATAACTTACAATTTAGTTGTTGATTTGGTTCCTTATTTTGTAGTTCGGGGTTTTTATTCTAATCAGTAGATTATGACTATGAAAAACAATAGTGTTAATAATCTCACTTTTGAGTAGTCTGTGAGCAGAATTAGCGTTCCGAATTCCAGACTTCTATATCCTACGTTATAATGTCGTAAGAAACTTATAAATGTTTTAGAGAAAAAACAGAAGAAATTTTATGTTTACACCCATCTAAAGTCAGGCCCAAATAGTTGGATGTCATCAGTAAACTGACACAAAAAGCTTCAAATAATAGCACTCATAACAGTAATGCATATAGAGATGTGATTAGTAATGGATTTGGGTTTATGCACTAGGTCCATGAACTTGTGTCCTTTGAGTTGTGGAAAACACTAAAAGTACTGCTTTGCAACAAGCGACAGATAAGAGTATTGGTCGCTTCAGGACTCCTACTCGAGTAATTAATATGAGGATATTTCCGTAGCCCTAGACAGAGGCGTGCGACGGTCATGGATCGCTCTTCTGTATCTCACCAGACCACTTTTATGCAGTATTAACACAAACATTAAAAAAAAAAAAAACTAGTAGTAGTTAATACAATCTACAAACCAGATGGTCAAATTTAAGTTGGCTCACTAACACTAACCATATTGATCTGTATTTAGTTTTTAATTTTTGAGAGGCAAAATGGATTTTTCTATTCTTGCTAAGCTGATAACCTTTTTTTTTATAAGGCTACAATCATTTTAATTTATATTTTCCCTCTACCATTTTGTTAAATTAGTGACTTTTCTAACAAATATTATTGATTTATCGACTATGTCTAATCACGTATTCTTTTTATGTTAATGTATAATTATATGTAGTATTTTATGTAACCTTTATAATTGGATATTATATTACAACTAGTAAATCCCCGTGAAAAATCAAAGGCGGATTAATTAGATACACATCTGAAATACATAATTACATTAATACAAAATACTATTTAAACAACACACTTTATCTAGGTCTACCTAACTATGCAGACGGGGACTTTTAACTCGGTAAATGTGTACAATTATACGGACTATAAAACTGTAGGAATATTTGTTAGGATTTTGTGTTTATGTGTATTATTATATATATTTAAAGAAAGATAAAATATTATCTTTTAATTGCATTTTATTTCATATTGATAGATCTTATGATTTAGAAGTATTAATATTATAGGCTATATTATTGATTGAAGTTGTAAACATAACTCCAAAGTATAATCTACGCTAGGTTTTGTTTGCGTATTACAGATGATAGGCGAAATCAGCTATTATATTATTAAGTTATATTATTTTTTCTTTAAATGTTACTCCACGTACGATCGTACGTACACTCGCTTTTATAGGAGTTGATAAAGTCACCACTAATCATGACTATATACGTTCAAATATAGGGTGTACAATTTGATGATTCATTAAATATGAAATATACTTTAACTTTTATGCTTAAAATTATACAAAATTAACTAATTGTTTAGAAATTATATATTTTATGTTTTGTGTCTTATATCCTCTAAAATGTAATTTAACATTGGTCAGGAATTTGGAAAATTATCAATACATTTCACAAATAACATTAAGTACAAAATATAAGTTATTTTCTTTGATAGCGGTAGAAAAACAGTAAATGTTTTTAATGAAAAACCCTATCACCTTATCACCTTACCACTAATCTTATCACTCCGAGAAAAACAAATAGATAACAGGATTTATGAGAATGTACAAGAAACTGCTTGGGATGTTTCAAACAGCTGACCTAAGAAATTAAGATTTTCAGTAAATATTTGAAAAAAGCCTCCATTTACTTAGCCAATGGCTTGGGAGAGTTAACCTGTTTGAGAACGAAGTAACAAGGACAATTTTGGCAATAACATATTTTTGGCAATTTTGAAACATACATTGTCTAAAGGACTTTATTAATTATTAATAAATCAAATCACTCGCAAGTTTCTATTGTGTGTGTAATTGTAAACTTTTACTATTTATATATAAGAAAAACGTTGTTCCTAACTCATTAAGTACGTTAAATGTGTCGCTTCTAGTTGTGTGAGCATAGCAAATAAGAAAGGTTCGCAGATTAGCTTATGAAATAAAAATTGAATCAATGTGTGTTTTCTTAATATTATTTACACCACTCCCAAAAATACAGGACTGAAAAGGTTCAAATGACCGAGTTCTTAATTTTTTAAGTGAAACTCTTTAGGCAGGGTAGAAAAAAATTCGTTACGTGTTCCCTTTAAGCGGTAAACGTAAGGTGGTCATGTATGTGTGTATGTGTAATTATATGTATCTGTCTATATTTATTAGGGTACCAAAATGAGCAAATGTACAATTAAGTATGGATAGTGCGGAACTTATTTGGGTACGGGAAAATCTATTTTGTTATAGAAAGGGTGTTAGCGTTTTGGGACTAAACGATTTTGGAGCAAACATTTTAAAAATAAATTATGGGTATCGTAAAGTGTTTCTTTTTTTTATACCAAATAACCGATTTTGACAGTTAAAGAGTCGAAGTTTTAGTCGTGGTTACGATTTTGGTTTAACAATTTTGAAAATAGAGTCTGGGGTATCGTTTTATGGTAGTTTTTGGGTAAGGGAAACTGATTTTAAAAATGAAAGAGTCGTAGCGCGTAAGGGCCATGATTTTGGGGTAAAAAGTTTAACAAACAAAGTGTGGGGTGTCGTTTTATATGTTTTAGGATACGGATAAAAAAATTTTGAGAGTTAAAGAATCGTATCGCTTCGGTATCGCGATTTTGGGATCTACATTTTGAAAATACCATAAGGGGTTGCGTTTTATAAATAAGTTTCAGTTCTTCCGCGTTCAAACACTTCTGATACACTCACCCTATTTTGGTCCGTATTAAACTACAATTGAAAACTCTTAGACTAGTTAATAACATTTTACTACAACTGAGTAGCAACGGAATTCCTTTAAATGTGTCTGTCACTGAACCTCACTAATAATATAAAAACAATGACGTCACATGTCATAACCGTTCTTGTTATATCTAACGAAGCATTGTCGGAAACGTAGCCTAATCAGGGTAAACTATGAACAGTGCAATTGGGTCATTGTGAGAGAAATGTTTGGCTCTTAATTTCAGTGTTTTAAATTTAATTTTATATAAACAAATTTAGAATATGCATACTTTATGACGTGCTATGCCTAAATAAAATGTGATTGAGGCTTTCTTGGCATGATCAGAGAATTTATTTCGTCGAAGTTTAAAGAACGTGTGCTTCAATGGAGCAGTGGATCCTACTTCACAGAGTGTGGTCGAGTTGTATTACTGTATCACAAACAACGCTTATATAGAGAACTGCAAATGTTCAGAGAAATGTCGTCAGTTAAACTGGTGTTCAATGCTATTTAATTTTGTACTTGTAGCTAAAAAATAAATTAATGTGATTTGTATTGGAGAAAACTAAGAAGAAATAGATCATTAGTTTAGATAAAAGCTCACTATAAACATAAAGCTAGTGACGTCACATGTTATAACCGTATTTGTGGTGTACAACAGCATTGTTTGGATGAAATGAAATCCACAGGGAAATGCTGCACTGTACTGTAGATGTAGGTCGCCGTGGGATATGTCAGCAATTACAATTCACAATAGCAAACGAAGTTTTTACACAAACCTTAAACTGTAAACCTTAAAGTGAAGGTAAGCTTATATTGTACCTCATCTCATACTTACAAGTTTTAAATTAATGAAATGAAGAAACATTTTTGTAATAAAAAGTATTTAAGAGATTGAATCCGAAACATTTTAGATCTTCTTTAAATAATAAAAAGCCGTTAACCGTACAAAGCCAGAAATCAGAAAGTCAGAATTTATTCATTACTGGAAACGAATTGCTGTCAATGTGAAAAGCAAATTTTCCAGGGCGATTTAGATTGCTCAAATCAAATCCTAACATTTTTTACTGTTTACATAAATCACTTAATTTATTACAAGGTAAGGGTATTTTATTTATTGCACAAGTCTCTTGGGTTTATTTACAATTCTTGTAACTTATTTTTTTTACGGAAGCTAAGTTCAATTTATAGACAAGTGTTAAATAGTAGACATGCCCCATTCAAAAGTATTATTTCACATCTAATATATATTTGACACACTGTTATTTATTTATAACCATAATAATAAATTCCACAATTAATTTAGTCGACAGGAGTTATTGAGGTATTCTATAAATTTATATATAATATGCATACATAGGCTATAAATAGATAATATAATTTTAAAATTAAAAAGAGAGTTAACAATATTCTTGCTATAATGTTGAAAACAATTTCTTTGTTTAGTAACACAGATTAAACCAGATCGGTTATTTGTGTTAAAATAAAAACCTAGCAGTATAAACTGAAATTTAATTTCATAATGAAAAATTCTCGTTGTTTATCTTTTGTTTTTTTTAAATTGCGAAAAGAATGTTTTAATATTAAAATTAACTAACAATCTTTCTTATACTAACTAGTTGTTTTAGAAGGTCAACAAGCACGGCCAAGACTACACCATTCGTAAATACCATGTGCAGTATTTGAGATTATAACCTAAATCATTATACCTATAAAATAAATGTATACCTACATGATATTATGAAATAAGTAATTTAGTACCATATTTAGAAATATATTTCCTTACATTTTTTAGAATCGACGTATCCAACATAATGTATATTAATAAATAAGTAGAGATGCAGCATTTTCTACTTTGCATTTATAAGACGTTAACGATAATTCAAGAAACGGTCACTCTCTGAGAACGGTATTAGGTTGTCACCACAGCTTTAAACCACAATATATTGTTGTCGCATCTATTCCTGTTAATTGTGTTTCGCTAGACAGCAAGATTCAACTTTTAACACTTTTTCTTAGATCTTGGAGAATTATTGAAATAAATAAAAGCAAATTATTTTGTGTAAATAAACAGATAAACACACATAAATAGTAATGTCAGTTTTAGCTCTAGCTATAAAAACATATATATAAGTTGTAGTCAAACTGTGAAACTAGATGCTACTGGAAAATCCCGCCAATAGAGTGCATTACTAGATGTTAAAAAAGAACAATTTATTCTTCTAATAATGTTGTAACACATGTAAGTGGCTAGTTTGGTTAAAATAATATTGTTATTACTAATTTGTACATTTTTTAAAAATAAAAACCACCAAGCTAAAAAATTCAATATATTAAAAATAACTGCAAAGGGGAACCAGTTTTGTTACTAACATATAGGTAACGCTTGATTAATAGAATAGTGACTGTATGTGAATACATTATTTTATTTATGTGTCACGAATCGGTAACTAATAAATTTATAAAAAGGTGAGTGATACAAAATTAAATTTATATATAACCTAATCTTATATATATATATATATAGACTACTAAGCTCCCGAGAAAAATCACAGGGATTAGTTAGATACACATCAGAAATACACCATAAAAAATTACTATTTAAAAACAACAGACTTTATCTAGGCCTACCTAATTATGCAGACGGGGATATAAGTTTTTGAATATAATCCCGTAAATATTTGTAATTCATTTATATAAAAAGGTAATGAGACATAGAAGTAATAACCATATTTAATAATTAGAAATTAGTAATAAAATAAACAGATTAGTAATTTACGCAAGAAACACTGTATTTACAAAAGCTAAACACAAAGAATAACAATTCATAATTGTTTTAAATTTTATACACTTTTTCAGTAAGTTTAAAAATAAACAAAGTCTTTAACCATGCATTTTGAATATTAATAGCTTTGAGTTAATAGAATTTATAACAATGGCATAAACTTTCTTTACAGTTCAGTTTTTTCCAACAATAAAACTGCGGAGATAATTTGACACATTAAATAAAATAAAACTGCCACGCCATAAATATGTTGTGAAATTACACGTTTTAAATCATATTTTACCATCTTATGATATTCGAATAGCTTTATTAGTTTAAATACATCATAATACCAGAGAAAGAATTAGGCCAGCTTAGTAACTTTTATTACAAAAATGGATGGTTATAATACATTCAACACAATGGTATTTATCATGATAAAAATAATAATAATAATATATTTTAAAATATAATCTAAATATATAGTTTATATTATTATTAACGGAAACATGGGTTCTAGTTTATTAAGAAGCAATTACGTTGTTTTCACAAAAACGTTAAAGTAACTCGCATTACATTTGCATATTTATGTCATACAGTATGGCGTAATACTTTAGTAGATCAAAATATAATTTCAATTTCATTTTGTTTTATTTAAACATTTATATAATTTCAATAAATACTTATACAGTAGATAAATCTGTTAAAATTAAAATATTCCAAGGGAATATATTTTGCTAAAATCTAAATATATATAGTGAATTTATTAATTAAATAGGTCATAGCTATACTTTTTATATAACTAGCAATAAGCGTGTTTTCTAAAAAAAATTGTAAAACAATATTTGAAGGGCTCAGGGGAAGAAGGGGGTAAGTAAATTTACTTTTTTTCTATTCCAGCAGATAGGTCTGATGGGTGCTACCTCGTGTTAAAACTACACAGGGGAATAAGGAGTCTAGTCAGTATAGAATCACATTCTAAAAATTCCCATGCAGGCTATAAAGGAGGTAAGTCTGAGCGCTTGCGACCAAGAAGGGGGCAAGTCAGCCGGAGAAATAAACAAGAAATCGTCTGCTGTCATTTCGTGTTGTTTGTTGTTCAGTCTTGATGTGTCAGTTATACGATATGTGTCTGTAGTTTGTTTGAGGTTATGTTTTAATGTTCTGTTGTGATAATAATAGTGTTCTTTACAGTTTTACTAGTCTTTAGTAGTAAATTATGGAAAGTGAAAGTGAGGTTGAAGAGCATAGTGCAATGAATGAGGTGAAAAATACAAAGAAGAGAAAGAAATTTGGACGTTTAAGGTACGCTAATAAGAAATTGAATCTTCAAAGCCATACTCCAGGGCCTGATTGCCAATGTAAACGTCTTAAATGTTTCGAAAATGTCACACAAAAATGCCGGGCAAGTATTATGTTGGATTTTAATTTAATGAATTCTGTTGATGAACAAAATACTTACCTTTGTGGGCTTATTACAGTGCAACAAATACAAAACAGGCCTCCTCGTTTAGACGAATATGGTGCTAGTTTTCACGATGCAGCCTATTCTTATAGAGTTAGATGAAACTGTAAATGAAGTATAGGTTTGCCAACAAGCATTCCGGTCAATTCATTGAATTGGCAAGAAAACAATTAAAAATTCTTCAAAAAGGGCTTAAAAAAGAAGGCAAGGCGCCCCAAGACGGTAGAGGTAAGCACAATGTAAGGCCAAATAAACTTTCAGCAGAGACCAAAAGTGCTATCATAGAACATAAAGGGTCTTTCAAGGATAGGAAAGGGCACTACAACCTGGCAGAATCAACAAAAGCAAATATTGCCAGAAGAATTAAATATTTAAAAATGTTTGAAATGTTTTGTAGTAAGTATGACATTATAACGGGTCTTATGAAACTTACCGTACAGTTTTCTCCACAGAATTTAATATATCGTTTGGCTTTCCTCGCATGGCCACTTGTAGCATATGTGATGAGTATTTTGCAAAATCAAAATTTTTAGAGGCAAAAAAGCTACACTTAAATGTAAATACAGCTGTTGATAAAGTAAATCAAAAGGATGCTGAACTAAAACGCTTGCGCATTGAAAACACAGTTCATAAGAAGAAAGCTGAAAGGTTTTATGAACAAAAAAGGATTGCTAAGTTCAGCAGCAGAAAAAATGAAGACATTGAGGCGATTTGCTTCGATTTTCAGAAAAAATCTGTCAGTTCCCAACTTGTCCACCAACGACGTTTACTACCGACGTCAGCTTTCTATTTACCCCTTTAATGTACACATTTTATCAAGTGGAACCAGCGTTTTTTATACGTACCCACAGACTGTATGTAGGTAGTGACGACGTTTGCTCCATGCTTCATGATTTTGTGTATAACTTTCTAGATCCTAATGTTAGACGCCTGCGCATGTTTTGTAACTCTTGTGGAGGACAAAACAAAAACTGGACTGTTTTTAGATACCTTCACCAACAGGTACATGAGCAACACAGATTTGATGAAATAATTGTTTGTTTCGCGATAAGAGGTCATTCATACTTGGAGTCAGACGAAAATAATATTTGAATCGTGGTAGACCCTTTGACGTGGTAGAAGCAGACCAATTAATGTTTCGAAACTGGTCCGTACTTCTCAAAACCATGTATGTTAAGAAGTGCCCTTTCAAATCCAGACCAATAAGAGCACTTAAGATAACTGGAACCCATCCACGTGTTATCTTACATCGAAGCTCATATAGTTGGCAGTTTGATTCTGCAGTGGTTTGTAACCGTCATCAGAGAAGAAATTGGCAGACAATGAGTTCGTTCTTCCAGATTGTCTACATAAAGGTAGGCCTACTTATAACGTTATTAATTTAAGAAACGTTGTGTAAGAATGATTGTTCGAGTTTATGCCCTAATGATTGCGTGCTTAATTTAAATCTTTGTACAATCATATTCTCTTCAAAACAGTATTTTTCTTTTTCCCTAAGATTAATAATAAGCGAGATATGGAGAGTGGGATTTGGTAAACATTCTGAACAACTCGTGTTATTTTATTAAAGTAAATAATGGTTAATGTTAAATTAAATGGTATCCCATTAAGGGTCTTTTTAAAAAGGGGGCGGACACTTTCAAAATATTTTCTATATGAATGGGATGTTATAAAATAAGTTAGGTTAGGTTGGAATGACCCCACTTGACTATTAAGTAACCTAACCTACTTTATATCATTCCATTCCTATAGACAATATTTTGAAAGTGGCAATCCTCGTCTTCCAAATGAGTTATAAAAATAAAAATTTTATTCACTAATATAAAATGATTTGTAATGTAACTATCTACAACTCTGCACTACATAAACATTACAAAGTTCATCACATTTACAGATTTGATACCGATTTCCAAGGCGAAGTATGAAGATGTCAAGCACTTGTCCAAGTTTTGTGAAAGAGAAGCTAGAGAATACTTTGAAAATTTGCCTTTTAATAGAAAGGCTTACAAAGACATGATCCTCTTATCGAATAAGTAACATTATTTGTGTATATAATAATATTATGTGAGTGGACATACTTTCAGTTTGGTAAGTTTTGTAAAAGTGAAGATAGACAGTATTTTGTCATGGAAATAGACAGGCTATGAAGACATGGTAATCAATGTTAACTCAAAAACTTACAAATTTTGTATGTAACTGATAAAAATTCCAGTTTTCAATCTTTTTTAACAATATCAAACGGGTCTTACAGACCAACACTGATAAACGTTGATGACTTAACTCTTTTTCCCCTTAATTTATATGACTTACCCCCTTTATAACGTTTATCATAGAGTTTGTGTACAATTTATGTTATTTCTTAAAAATTAAGGTAGTTATGATGATCCAACCTACTAAATTTAGTAAAGAACTGATAAAAATACAATTAAAACTCTTAAAAATAAACAAAACTTGAAGTTTGTATAAAGATTTTATTCCTAAATCTCTAAAAACTCTTTCCTGTAAAATTTACAAAAATTTACTTACCCCCTTGTTCCCCTGAGCCCTTCATTTACATTTTATTATAAGAGAAACGTAATGGATAATAACCTCTATATATTGTAAGACATATTTGTGACTGTAGGTTTAACAGTCATGTAGGTTTAAACATCTTTGCATGTTTAAACAGCGGTTACTTTCTATGGATACATTATTGTATATAACCAAAGGTTAGGAGCAAAAGGAGAATTATTTACGTCATTTTATAATTAATTATGAAATTCACTTATAAGTTAGACTGGTTAATTATTATTATTTTCGTATGTACAATATATTTGCCTGTAAGTATACAATAATGAAGTAAATCATGTAATTATATATGTTATTTTCAATCTATCGGCAAATTCTGTTATTTTATAAACATTTTTTACCAATGGTTTTTGTTTTATAAAACAGATTGAATCTTCAAGAAAATATGTTCTGTGGTAGAATTATAAACAAAAAGACACAAAGGAAAACATTGTTTTTTTCATAAATTTAAAGCAAAACTCATATATCATATAACTTATATCGTATTTAAATAATAATGATTAAAATAGCGTCAAGCAGGAATAAAATTATTAAAAAACTATGTAGTTCAGTGTTCTAAAAGCTGGAAACATTATTTCTGGAGGAAAACTGAGAAAATTAAATGTCCAACTTGGTACGCTAGAATAACTGATTACACTACTCAGACGTTACACTAGTTTAAAAATAAAACTTTCTGTATTTTAAAGTATTTATTAGGTTTCAGGATTTAATCACAGCACTCAACTAAACTACACATTCTGTATACCAAACTATTGTTTTAAAAGTAACAAATAGTTTTTAATAACGTTTTTTCTTAACATATTTAAGTTGAACTTCGGTATTGCGACTGTCTCCCGCTATTCACTAATTTATATTGTTTAACTTTTTTTAACTTCTTTGTGTAAACATATTTCGTCCTAAAACTTTATAAACCTATAATTATTATAGAAATATTTTCTATTTATAAACTTTCAATATAAACTATGTAAGCAACATATATTGAAACAATTTAGGTTAACATTTTGGTAAATGCAAACAAAAATTGAAATTAAAGTTTACTCGATAATAGTTGAAATAATAACCTGTTGGAACATGTATCTAGTCACGAAGGCACTAAATAGTTACCTGTGTGTACAAAATATATAAGTAGAATTTGTTTGCAACTAAGCCTCCTTCATTCGACCTTGCGGCCTCTGGTTAAGGACTGCTTTTCGTTCGCAGAATACAAACTCGGCCGTCGGTTTCGGATCAGAAAATGCCAACTCACTAAAATCCTGCTCGTGGATTTGAACATTGTACTTTTAGGGTATTTTCCATTTTGATTGATTTTGAGGGAACAAACAGAACTGTAAGGTCTTGTAAAAAAATAAAATGTGCACAATAATATCCTATATTAATATGTTTAGATAATACTGCTAAAAAGTTTCATTCTAGTACGAAAAATTACAAAATAGTTCCTTCTGGTCAAAAACGTGCTTCCGGTTGTTGGATTATTTGCTAACGGACTCGACCGAGCGACATTTTATATAACCAACGTGTGTACCAAATTTGGACCAAATCGGACTTAAAATGCGTCCGTTAGAGTGCGAACACATAATATATATGTAATATTTTTTATGACTCCCCAAAACGTGTTCTGGGGACCATGATTGGTGCTCATTTATTACTCCCGGACCTCAGGTCTCTAAATTGGAATTACTGCAATAGCTCATTTTGCCAAAAGAAATTTGCTAATAATACATGATGAAATTATGTATTGAAATGTATTCTTCTTTTTAAAGAAGAATATGCATGCTATGAAATAATTGTAAATTTATTTCTTAAATTGCCCACTAGGGGAGCACAAGCGTTCTCAGCACACCATCCCTGTGTCCACACAATTGTAAACTAAATAATATTGTATGTAGCCCATATTGTAGATAGTATAGTGTTATTGCAATATGAATAGGAATAATTTGACTATAGCACACACAATAAAAATCTGCACATTATTTATTTTAATAATGAGTTCTTTGGGAGATGTATATTTGTCAAATGTATCAACAATATCGTTATACCAAAGTATTTAATTTTCAGATGGTATATAAATAACCGAGGCCTATATAATTGTAATTAGACCTACATTAAAGTAAACGGAATTTCATAAAATTGAATTACGTGTTTTAGCTTAGGTCTAATTAAATTAATCTTACCCCGGCAAACTTTAGTTTTTTATGAACATGGTCATGGTCAAATATACTTCGTCAATTAAATTAAATAAACCTTTATAGGTTGAAATTAATAGCTTTGAATACAATGTCAGCCTTTTTTTAAATATACGACTATGTTATTACTATGATTAAAGTGTTGCTATTGTAATCAATATTTTTCTATTCAATAAAATCAGCAGTTTAATCGTCAACAAACAAAACGAGGGTTCATGTTTCTAATTACAGTAGCTAATCTTAAAGAAAAGAGGCGATGATAACCACCCAGGTTTTTAGACCATATATATAAACAAAATCTCAAAGAAACGAATTAAATATTTAACTAAATACCATCCATAAAAACAAATTTTTGTTGATAGTGTTTAAGCCAAAAATGAATTGTCCTTAGAATAATTAAAATTATATTATTTTTTGGTTATAGCAAATGCATACAGGACAATTTCCAAGCTTGCTACCTGTAGGAAGAGCTAAATATTGTACTTTCAAAGTTTCATAAAGTATTTCGGAATACAACAATAAAACGCTTTCAATTCGTTCGCAGTAGATAAGGCGTGTCATACGAACAAACTTTTAGCAAATTATTTTAAATATAATATACAGATTAAATTAGTCAATTATTACATCTTAAATGTAATCAGGGTAAATGAACAACTTATGTCTAAAATGCAACTTACATGTTACAAATTAAACATAGAGTACTTATTTGCGTATACCTCAAACAGAAACAGTCAAACAACATGCATGTGAAGAGATTAGTTAGCAAATGCATTCCTATTGTCTGTTCTGCGTTACTGAATATAGCTTGACACAGTGGTAGAAGATGTTACGGTTTACAATGAAATTCTAATTAAGTATTTAATTCTTATACAGATATGCACGTTATATGTTTTGTAGAAGTTTCCTACACGAATGGCTCAGTATAATAAAACCTCTATTTGCTCATCAGGTTCTATGGAAACTTCCGATTTAGTTATCCTGCATAATTAATTGTGAGCAAAATAATTTAAATTATGAGTGTATCTCGTAGTTCTACTTACATGTAAAACAAAATATTATTACTACACATTAAAAATCTGAGCACAAGCATTTTATTTACAAAATTTTTATTCAGACAAAATAAAACATCTGAGTATTTATGTTTTACATACGTTACCACCCTACGTCATTAAAATATTTTTAGTTGAATAATATTGATATTTTAAATCTGTCTTTAATTTATTAAAGAATCGTTTATTAAATCATTAGTTAAAAATATTTTATAAATAATCAAAAATTAAGTTGAATTATTGAATTTGCTGAATTTAATTAGATGTTTTATCTGTTATTGTGTACTAGGGGTTGCAATGGCAATGAATATTAAAATGACTGCATGATCATAGGTTGATATATTTTAAGTGTTTAATTAATGGTTAAGAAATTTAAATAGAACTTTCGATGATATTTCTTAATTTAATAGAATATCTTAACGTTAATATAAATTCTAAATATTTTTAAATGCAAACATTGGCGGTTATGTGTTCTTTCTCCCTGCAAGTTAGCTCACAACTTCAACATAATATTAGGCCTTCATTTCATATACACAAATTGCATTTATTTTTTAACGCTAAATACTTTAGGCCTAAGGAACAAACTTTATGCCTAATCTATAATTAAGTAGAGTTGACTGCAATTTGATCGGACGAGCTTAATTAACACAATACAGTATATCAAATTTCCACATATCCTAAAAACAGTAACTGTTGTGCGCATTGAATGTGTAACTTTCTTAGATGTAATTGTACTTTAAGTGCAGTCCAACTAAAGTAAACATTTAAGTTTTATCCTATACAAAACAAGAGATATGTTATATACAAAACTAAAATAAATTGTTTAAAGAAAAATAATTTTAATAATGTATTAAATTTAAATTTATTACATATTTACAACTAAACAAAATTAAATCTAAAATATAAGAGTGTTTAAATATCCCTTTAAATAAGATTGAATTTTTTAATTAGAACACTCCACAAAACAATAGATTCTAAGTCTTAAAAAGCTTAAGCTTTGTTATTTTTTAAGATTAAACTTCGATTAAAAATAATCTTTTTAAATATTAATTATGTCAGAACGAATTATAAGCAGAAAATAAAGTTGCTGTATCATCGAGAATTAATTGAATTTTCTTACATAAAGTTTGTAATCCAATTATAATTAGTTTTCCCAAAATTTATTTACTTGGTAACAATTTAAGTATTTGGATACAAAATTATGTATCATAGTTTTGAGATTATTGCCTAAATAATACTTTTTAGTTCAACCTATGTTTAAGAAATGAATCTAGCTATATGTTTATTTGATTAGCTTTAAATTTAATTCTTTATTACAAATGTGGGTTTTATATTATCTATCATACACTATAATTTAAACTTCAATTGATATTTAAATTAAACTAGTAAAATGTTGTTGTATTGCTTCTTTTTTTACGATGTTGTTTCAAAATAAAAATATTATAAACAGATTAGTCCACAACATCCACAGCTTAGTAAAGAGAATATAAAGTTTCAGCAAAATCAGCGACGGCTAAAAAAAAGTTTGTAGGGTGTGAATACAAACATTAAACTATTAAAAGTTCGGTAATTTTCTTTTAGTTTACTGACCTAAATATTCGTCTGATAATGATAAATATTTCATTTTAATAAAATAATATAATCACTAATGATACATATCGTCTTTCATTAAATAATATTGAATCATTATTTTTCCTTTACACACTTTGTTCATGGGGAGGAAGAGATTACTTTCAGCCCAATTCATTTCATCCGTTGAATACAAAATAAGTACAGTCTCAGGTTTAATACAATCTACTTGAAAATCTAATATTTTTTTGTAAAAATGTATTCTAATCACACACCGTTAATTGACCTTAAACCTGTATATAGCTATTTTAATTAAACTTTAGAATATTTGACGTTTGGTTATACTTTATTAAATTAGTTAATTCACAAATTCTATCTTATCTTCTAAAGCGAGGGATAATTGTCTGTCTGCTAAATGGATCTGGAATCTCCGTCTAAGGATTTTTGATTTTTAGATTTTATATGGGGCTTTTGGCCACGAGAAATCGATTGGAAATGTTCACCAGTCTGGGAAAATTTGTATTCTACGTCTTTTTATTAAATTAAAAAGTGAAATTTGTCCATTTTAAACAATACAAAGCACAGCTGATGCAAATGTTTTCAATGTCATTACAATAATCATCTGTTTTCTTTTAAAAGAAGCACAGCTGATGAAAATGTTTTCAATGCCATTACAATAATCATCTGTTTTCTTTTAAACTGTATTTTATTAGAGGTAAGCCTAATGTTGTATCTATTTATAGTTACCATGGCAACGAATACTTCTGCTAAATAAACATACCCTTTATTTAGTTGTTTAATGTTATAGGCCTAACCTAAACGATGTTCACGGAAATTTGCAATAATAGTTATTGACGTGAGCGAACTAGGCCCTGCTTATAATCGAGCTTTAGTTCGGTCTCCTGGACTAATATTTAAATTTACTTTAATTCACCACAAGTAATCCCTGTAATATAAAACATGTATTATTAATTTCCTTTCTCTTTTAAAACTCTGGTTAGAGGATTCGGAATTATTTGCTTTACAAAACTTTAAAATTAAAGCATATACTAAAAACTTGCACCACGAATATTACCGTTAACAATAGTTTCAGCAAGTTACTGAGTAGCTTTCATTCAGTCTAAAACAAAGCCCCAATAACCTAATGGAGCAGGATACAATTTAATTTGAATTAATTAAACCAATTCTACTGTTATTACAAAATCAAATGTTATGTAGAACCATTACGATATTAATGTTGTCAAAAATACAATACACCCAATTTATACCTACTAAGGTACCCATAACTAATTAATTCATTTAAAAACTAACAATAATTACCATCCCATCATGTCAAAATAGCATCAACTTACACAATTAAATACTACCATAAAGACTACATGTGGTTGATTCTCGATCAATAAACTTAATGCGATATTTTCAAGCAAGTTTAAATAAACCTAAAAGGCAAATAATTTATTTGTAACATATATTTAAAAAAAAAGTTATTAGGTATATTTTTAATTTGATAAATATCTAAATTGTAGAAGATGTACTAAAATGATTCGATCTAGAACTATGCTTTACAAGATTATAGTTCAAAATATATATAATACGTGACTGGTAAGGTATATTACAGACTTCTTAAAATTTGTCAAATTAATTCTATGACTGAGCAAAACATTTCTAACACGATAAATCAAGTTCTTAGTTTCTGCATCGTTGAAGTCTAGAAGAAAAGATTTGGTCTTAATTTGTTAATATAGACAACAAGTGGACTCGCAATGCTTCGCTATTGCTTGATTTAATTTTAAGGGTAGTTACCGGTATCTCATTTCATCACGTTGACTTAAGAAAACAAATTGCAAATAGTTTTGCCATCTCTTAAAAATAATATTACATAATTTTAGGTTTATAGCTTAGGTTATATGGAATTATTTTAATTTGTATTCATTTTATAGGGTTAGCAACACCATTTCAACCCCTTAGATCGGGATGAAAAATATCCTATATTTTGCTAAAGCACACATTTTGAAAAAAATCATTAAGATCGGTTCAGTAGTTTCGGAGTTCATCGCGGACAAACACCGTGACAATGGATTTTTATAATATGTAGATATAGATTAGTATAAAATACGGTTTAGTACTTAAATATACATATACAGGATGTCCCCGAACTCTCTGGACCCCTATTGTGGATATGTTCCTGGGATCCAGACCAACATATTTCACAGTATAAACATGAAATATACTGTGCAACATGAACTACGGTGCTTATTTTTTCGTCTGTCTGTCTGTATGTGTTTTTTACAAAATACTTAATATTTTTGGAAGTAGAAAAGATATTGACCTCAAACTTTGTATACCTATTTGTTGCGTTACCTTTCATCACTGTACGAAAATTTAGAAAATTATTTTAAATATTTTGAAAATGGTGGCGGTTTATAATTGTTAATGTCAAATATCTCAAAAACCGCTAACTTTACAAAAAAATTACAAAAAACAAAAAATTTTACTTTTTTAATGAAAAATACAATGGTTTTTTTATTTTGTCTGTAGATCAAACGATAACAGAAATATAGAAAAAAAAAAGAAAAATGTATTTCTTGGTAGTTGTCAACAATATCCAGAATTATTCTAGAAACAAAATATTTTAATGTTATTATGAGCTAAAGTCATAAGTTATTTTCTGAGCTGATTAAACTAGCAAAAAATAATGAAAAAAGTTCATATATTTATAGGTCCGGTCCGGAAATGCTTCGTTAGAGAGTTACAGCTGGCGAAATATTTCACCCGTGTTTCAGATTACTCACAGAAACGAATCATTATTGAAATATGTAGAACGTTAATTAAAGTGTAAAATTTAATTTAATTTACGTAAAATGAGCAGATAAACTTAATAAATAAGGTCCCAGTTCTGTAACTTCAGTAATTGTTGCGATATTTGACCCAAAACGCAAAATTCGGGCTAAAAAAACATGATTTACAGGGGTCCTATTTTATTAAATTTATCTACTCATCTTATGTAAGTTGAATTTAATTTTACACCTTAATTAACGCCCTACATATTTCAATAGGGATTCGTTCCTGTGCGTAATCTGAAACATGGGTGAAATCTTTGGCCAGCTGTAACTCTCTGAAGAAGCATTTCCAGACCTATGAATATATGAACTTTTTTCATTACTTTTTTGCTAATGGAATCAGCTCAGAAAGTGCTCGGAACATTATGCAAATAACTTATTATTTTAGCTTATAATAACATTAAAATATTTTGTTTCTAGAGTAATTCTAGGTATTGTTGACAACTACCAAGAATTAAATTTTTCCTTTTTTTGTCAATATCTCTGTTATCCTTTGAGCTACAGACAAATTAAAAACACCATTGTGTTTGTCATTAAAAAATTAAACTTTTTTGTTTCTTGTAATTTTTTTGTAAAGTTAGCGGTTTTTGAGATATTTGACATTAAAAATTATAAACCGCCACCATTTTCAAAATATTTAAAATAATGTTCTACATTTTCGTACAGTGATGAAAGGTAACGCAACAAATAGGTATACAAAGTTTGAGGTCAATATTTTTTCTACTTCCAAAAATATTAAGTATTTTGTAAAAAACACATACAGACAGACAGACGAAAAAATAAGCACCGTAGACCCATGTTTATATTGTGAAATATGTTTGTCTGGATCCCAGGAACATATATCCACAAAAGGGGTCCAGAGAGTTCGGGGACACTCTGTATAATAATAACAACAAAAAGATAAAAATATTATCTTTTAGTTTAATTCTGATTGTTTTTTTAATTTGCAATATAATTGTGATTAATGTAATGTAATATTCGTTGGTATGTTGAATATCAAAGGTATGTTGAATCACTTTGTAACATCCGTGGTTAATTCAGGATGTAATAAAGTGGTTCAAACATCGTTTGTAATTTTAAATGTAAAGGAAAAATTAATAAACGGTACTGTTTGGTATTTAAATATACAATTATATATCAAAATGAAGATAAAAATGTGATATTTTAATGGCTTTTAGTTTCATTCAGATTGTTTGTTTGGTTTTCAATATAATTATGTTTAAACTCATGTATGTTTATGGTTATGCATAGTGTCAAATAATTTGTTTAATATTTTTTTCTTTTCTTTATTTAAAGCAAAAATATGATTTGAAAAGTTTAAAACAATTAATAGATAAGAATGATATATTTTATATAAACAATATTTTAAACAGCATATTTCTAAGTATATAGATATGTAACAACCGATGTTTGAATTGAATTATAATACAGTAAATATTTTTCGTTGATTTTTGTTTGTGTTTGTTTTCTGTTTTTCAATCTAACCCCAAAAAGATGTTAGTTTTGAAGAATAATAAGCTGATGATTGTACAAATTTGATAAGTATGGTACATTCTATGTTAAATTCGATGGTAATGAATGTAAACAAACATGTGTTGGTAAACTTTTATCCCAACGGCTGTTTTGTGAGTTATGGTCTTGAGTTCCTACAAAAATGACATCGAAAAAAGAATGTTAAGTTTTTCCCAAATTATAAAATCTTCCAGGAATTTTTAAAATTTGTCTTTCCATAAAAACCTAGTTCGGGCTATTACGAACATTTTAAAACAAAAAATAGTCAAATTGGTCCAGCCGTTCTCAAGTGATGTGCTTACAAAGAACAGCAATTCATTTTTATTATATAGATAAATTATATTTAATGGGTATTAAAGGCTTAACCAAAAATTGTATTAAACTTTTTATCCAAACCAGCTGTTTTATTAGTAATGTGTAACAATAATTATGTGGAATTATAATAGATGTTTGAATTATATTAGTGTTCATTTATTAGCCGAATTTTTGTTTTTCCTTTGTGTTTGTCTTTATTTTGAACCAACCTAGACAAGTAAGTTAGTGGTTGGTTGTAAAAAATAATTAATTAATTCTAATGTGCTAATTTGATTGCTATGGTAATTAATTTAAATGTATTAAAAAACGTTATTTTGGTTTAATATAAACAGGCCACACCTATAATTGTGTTTCTAAGAATTGGATACGAATCAGCAGTTTCATCTGTTATAGTGCTGCTTATGGGAGTGATGAACTTTCGCAATTTCTACCCTTTAAATTTCAAGTTTTACTAAATCCTTTCTTAGTGCGCCTCTAAAGTATTGGACGGATATACCTTCCAAATTAAAAGCCTCTAGCTTTAATAGAACCGACTCTGAGTTGAACGTCACTCAGGACATTTCATTTTATATATACAGTAGATAGATATCCTCCTTTATTTCATATTTGTTGATTTAAACGTTATCTCTGACGCAACCAGAATTACATCAGCTTTTGGGGAGACTCAGCATAAATGTTTAAAATATATATTTTAACACCTATGTCAAGTTTCAATTCGATATATTAAAATTCGGCCAATTTATAATGAGCCAACGCTTCATATATGAATAAGATGTCCCCTTTTAGTGATTTCCCCTGCTGCAAAATACATACCTGCATTATCGATTTTTTTCCAGACAAACCATTGCTCGGACGAAATAAACACATATGTCCTTTTTTGTTGAAAAATACCTCCCCTACACGGTGGTATTTTTATTTTCCTCTATCTTCATCCCAGCTCGAAATATTAAGGATAATCGAAAAAAAATAAATGATAATCGATTTTTTTTCGACTTTGGGAAATCGATAGACTGGTAAACTTTTTTTTATGTTAATCTACATACTTTTATGTACTTATAAAAAAAAATTCAGCCGTATTGCAAATTACTGGTAGTTGTAACCTATAGGCCTACCGACTGGGCTAAAACTGCAACAACATTATGCGTCTATTACAATCGTCAAAAATAACTTTATATATTGAAAAATACGTTCAGTTCAAGAACAAGCAGAAACATTATTTCTGCTAATGAGCCAAAAATGTAATAAATTTAACAACTATAAGCATGTTTAACTAGTAAAAAAAAAAATATTTTGTAAAGTTTAATTTCCGAGGGAAAATCTTTCAAAATTATGTCTTTATCGTTTAAAAGTTTTAATATTAAGAAGTGTAAATTTAGATATAGGCCTACAGAATGTCTTTTGTGAATGGGCCACCATTGGTATCTTGTACACTATAATGTGACAGCAACCTTTAAAAGGGGAACCTTTCCTAGTTTTTTGATAATTTAAAAAATATTTAGTTAAAATATTTGTAAATGGCAGTCATTTTAAAATATAACGGTCGAATTTCAAATTTCTTATGAAACACTCTGTATTTTATGGTGATTTTGGGTTTTACAAGCTATTTTAAGACTTTTTTCTTGACGATGTTAAGTCGAATATTTTGGTTTTCATTAGTTCAAAACGTTTCCATACAGAAATATCTTCCGCTCAATATAGGGTGTTTTTAAAAGTGTATACCCCTCTAACTTTTAAACGGTTAGTCGTATCAAAAAAAACACCAGCAACAAAAAAGTCTTAAAATAACTTGTAGATCCAAAATCATCATACAATATAGGGTGTTCTATAAGAAATTCGAAAGTTGACCACCATATTGGAAAATTGCGTATTTTAATGGCTCAAAAAACCAGAAAAGGTCCACCATTTAAAGTTTACTGTCAGATTTACAGTTTACAAGTTACCAATGATGGCCCATTTAAAAACGTCACCCTGTAGGCTATATTGGATAAACTCTTATCAACCAAATGTATACATTAAAAATACATCATAATATAGTTACTTTGCAAATAACCTCGTATACACAAAATTATTTACAAATAAAATCATGCACTGTTAATGTCACATTAAGCATTAAATAGACTTTCCAAATAATCGCAAATAATAACTGTAGTTACTTTAGTGTTGTTTTTAAGTAATGTCGTGTGTATTTTTCATAGGTTGGTTATTTTTAAATGAAGTAAGTGTACTAAATGTAAAACAAGTGTCAGTGAAGAAAACAACAATTATCAAAACTTTAAATAGTATGCATGGATACCACATTAAACAGTTAAACATGTTTTTTGGAATTCGACTTTTTATTAATACTATGAACTAAAGTTCATTTTAATATTTAAAATTTAGTTTTTAACGAAATCTGGTAACGTATGTAAGATCGGTTAAATGTATTTTTCATCATACTACATTGTAATCAGCTGTTTTTAGAACATAATATTCGGGCCGAAAGTTACATTTTGCTGCACAATTTTACAACGCCCTAGGGCCCGCAATGTACAAAAGCTATGCATTCAAACAAACTCAATCGATACTTTGATATGCGCCAAGTGGTAAAAATATACCCGTGAAAAAAGCTGATTATTTTATTGTTATCATTAACGATATTAATGTTGTTGCAGTTTTGTTTGTTGGTTAGTTCTTGAACGTTACTGTGTGAAGTTACCGTTGAATTTACACTATCCTAAGTAGTTTTTGTGATTAGTTTTGTAGTTTTATTATTTATTTTAAACATTAAATAGTAAAATTCCTGCTTCATTGAAGAGGAAAGCTGAGCTAATTGGTGAAGATTTGTTACCTGATAAATGAAAGGTTAGATATAACGGAGAATATGTTAAAATAAATATGGTTTAAATAACTTACTTCCTCTAAGTACTCCCATAGTGTGATACGGTGAAAAATATCGTTCTCGCATCTGCCGAAAGGGTTTTGCATTGCTCTCAAAAGTTTTTAAGCCTCGACTTCGTCTCGGTCAAATCACGATATCGGGCCAGCAAAACCCCACTTTTGGCCCTTGGAAAAACACATTCTATGTGTTCTATCCTATGTAATATTAAAAGTTAATAACTTAAATAAATTTCTATAACATGAATAAATTTCTTAAATAAAATGTTAACTGCAACGATTAAAATAAAGTATCTTAATTTTACCTTTGTAGGTAATAGAAATACAAATTTGAACAGGCTTTATGGACATTTCAATTTACGATGGTATTAATTAAGCTTTAAGTACATATGTGTACATCAATCCAATGAAATCCAGTGTGAGAGCTGTGTATGTATACACAGGTAAAGCAAATAGCATGTGAATCAAATTGTCTTTAAATAACTTGTTATAGCCTAGTGGCAGAAAGTAGTGTTTTATAACAGTAATATGAATAATATAAAGTTATTAAATTCAGGGGTGATTACGAGTAGATGAAATAAGTGAATAGTCGTGGTCTATAACTCCCTCTTATACCTAACATTATAATGAGGCACAAATGAATATAAGGGGAACAATAATCAATCTGGTATTGAAAATACTTTCTCAATAAGACCTACCAGGGTTAGAAATTAGTAGAATCTAACGGCACACTCAAATTCAAACATAATGCACTGCTTTGTCTTATACTTCAGGTTATACTACTCATATTGTTAAGCTAATAAAGTGACACTTTGAGTTTGTTCCTAAGCCAAGAAAATTGTAAGAATACAAATTAATATAATGCAATAAAATTATTTTAGGAACTTGTAACATAATAATTTTACATATATAAATACTAGATAATTAGGCCTACCTATTACGTTTTAAAATAAGAAGTTTAAATTTGCTTATACTTTTGATCTCTTTATGTAAAGTTAGATGTCTGGACAACTTAGTACGTCATAATTAAGCTTATATTATTCTAATATTGTTTCTCAGAACGTTTCTTGTTAATAAGTGAAGACATGCTCTACCAAATGAAAATTACGTTGAAATAACTTGGTAATAATAACACAACTTCTCGTTTAAATAGTTATGACTTTCCACAGAGTACATTTGTTTATAATGTATAATGTAATGCAAATCCTAATTTCACAAGAAATGAAATAATTTTTGTATCCATACTGACACTTGAAACTTTTGTATAAAGTTTTTAAATGTAATAAGTATTCTTCAGAAACATTTTCCTACTTTGTTAAGCAAATGTAATTTTATTGTGGTAAAAACAAAACGTATTTATATTAAAACAATTTTAAAGTTGTGTTTACTCTCAACAATAATTACATATACTATTCTGTATTTCAAACTATATTAAATAAACAATGAATCCAAATTGTATTAAGTAAGACTGTTTTGAAGATTAGACCTGTTAAAATGGTCCCAATGTTTTCCTTCCAATTTAATCCATAAAAGGTAATTCAAATAAAAACAAAATGCCATTCAAACACGCTTTTATTACCGTTTCAATAGAATAAAATAAAGCTAAAAACGGAGCAATTTGATGGTAAATTTTCTATTTGAAACTGAATAAACGGTACCAGAAACTGGCACATACTTTCTCACAAACATATTTAAATTATTAAACAGATTCACAGCGACTTCATTATTGCAGGAGGGGTAGGAGAGGCGATTTTAAAATAGGAGATTAACTAATAAATATTATTATTATTGTTGTTATTATTATTAGCTAGAGATAAAACTATTCGATCGATTTCGAACAAATTTGCACCAAACACGTCAATTAGGACTGTATAGATGCACGAAAAAAGGTTTTGAAAAACAACCCCCTTTATGGCCAAAAAATCCCCAAAATCAGTTATTATTATTATTATTATTAGATAAACAAGATTGTTTAGAAAGATGCGGTTTTTTTGCATATGGTAGGGTACATTAAAGGCTACAAATAAGCCAAATTTTATCAAAATCGTCATAGCCATTTTTTTATAAAAAAATAATAACAGATTTTTTGGGGGGTTTTTTTGCCAAAATGGGGGTTGTTTTTCAAAAATTTTCAAAACCGTTTTTCATCCATGTATATAGGCTTACTTGGTGCAAATTTGTTTGAAATCGATCGAATATTTTTCGCTCTAGCTTTGTATACATACAGACATACATACATACATACATACATACATACATACAGACATACAGACAGACAATTTGTAAAAACCATGTTTTTTGGATTCAGGGGGTCTCAAAACGAATATTTCCACAAAAATCTCAACATCGATTTTTTTGCAATCAATATATTTTCTCTATACTATTATAGTACTGTATAGTGAGAAAATAAAAATTATGCATTTATTTCCAACCAGAAAAACACATAAAAACTAATGATTATCTTGGAAATTGACTGATTAAAATTTTTCTGTAGTTGTGATCATGTAATCAATGAACAAACAACTAACTAGTTGTACAAAAAAATATTGAATCAAGTCTTTCTGAAAAGATGCAAAACAAATCCATTTAGCTTAGAAACAAGAGATAATGATTAACGAATAAATTCATTATTCCTTAACCAGGGTACTTAATGGTTAAGAACTACAAGGTATACTATTTACAATTTTTACACACAAAACTAGATAAACATTACTACTAATTAATTTAACAATGACAATACTAAACCGAACAAATGTTTTTACAAAATTTATTTTTTAAAGTTTATAATTACAATTAATTTTCCAGTATTTGTGATCAACGAACAAAACAACTAATTAGTTATACAAAACAATATAGCCTTGCACCTGCTCCAGTGAGTGTGCCACGCTGGGCGCAGAGTTCGATGTTATAAAATGTCGGTCGGCCATGAGTCACAATAGTCCCGAACGCCATAGTCGGAGCACGATGACTGACTTAGGCACACTTTTCATACTGTACAGGTATACAGACAATGCCCAGTCTATTTCGTTCTATGGTCGATATAATAGGTGCTCACAGCCTGCCTCTGTCACTGCCAAGTTTGACTCCAACTTTCCAACTCGCACGCTTGGTTAATGTCTGAGGCGCGTAAGCGACCTTGAATTGGTCTATTTTAATTTCTACAGATAATGGATGTAATATAGAAAGTTAAGTAGTGCCTTCGCTTTTACTCTCCATTTACAAACTATACATTTTAATTTGATGTACTCTGCTTCTAATTTGTGTGTTTCCTTAACATTTTTCGAACCTTCCTCAAAATCCCAATGACGCAGTCTGTGGGCAACCCTGGTTTCATATCAGGTCACATTTTTTGACAAATTTGAACCTCTATGATTTTGTGGGGCTTGTGCAACTTACTTATTCCTAATATTGCAAGTTAATACTACAAACTGATAACCTGCTTTGACGTTATGATAAAAATATAATTTTCCAGAACTTTGATTGTCTATTACTTTAAAACGAAGTAAGATACTAAGCTCTAGTTTCCGCCATTCTGTTTCTCTTTTAGTAAACTTTTCAATAGTGTATTACATGATATACCTTTATGTTTAAACTTTGTAACTCCCTTACCCGTCTAAGCCACCGAAAATAATAGAAGATCAGATATGTCCAAAACATTTTTCCTGTTATGCAACACAAGATATATACAAAGTTTTATTAACTTGTTTTCAGTTACAAAAATAACGAGAGGGTTAAAGAGACTTTATACATTATAAAATTAAACATAAATTTTAATAATTGTGAAAGGGTATCTGCCTTTTAATTATTGAACATTTTTAATAAAACTTTGTGTAAAGCTTATTCTGTTTAATCTTATGCAAATTGACTACCTTTATATTCAAAGCAGCTGAGAAAAGAACTATATCTTTTGTAAGAGGTTTTCAAGAAAAGATATAAAATTTGTGGAACTTATAGGGCTATATATTAATATTTATGAAATGAGAGAAGTATTTATATTTTATAATTATTTATGAATATTCTACTTTATAATCAGTTGGGTAGATTAATTTGGTTCTATAATATCACAGTGTTAACACGTATAAATAGATAGATGTAAATTAGTTCGACTCCTTTAAACTTGACTAAATTAAAATGTTTATTAAATGGTTGTTTTAAGAAATCAAGGATGTAAAGTATATTAATTATGAGTAGAGAGTATTTGTATGTTCTGGTGCAAGGTCATTTCAAGGGCATCCATATATCACACACACTCCGGTCATTGACCCCAAATTCCTGTATAATTACCCTAATTAAATGGTCATTGACCCCGCATTCCTGCATAATTACCCTAATTAACCGGTCATTGACCCGCATTTCTCCAATTAAATGGTCATTGACCCGCTTTCTCTAATTTGCATAATTAACCGGTCATTGACCCCGCATTCCACTTTGACGTCATTGTTGTTGTCGTTGTGACGTCACAAGGCTGATGACGCAAGTGGTTTTTCCCGTCAAGGCTAACACGTCCGCCGCAGCAAGGCCAAATAGCCCGGTGTAATTATTTTAATGACGTCCGCAATTTTGTTGTTTTTTTCCCGAACGACAATTATTTTAATAACATCCGCAATTATTTAGCAAGGCTAATAAGCCCGCTGGTTTTCCCCGTCAAGGCAAACATTCCAATTATTTTAATAACGCCCGCAATTATTTAGCAAGGCTAGTGGTTTTGTTTGCAACACAATGTCGCAATTTCCGTCAATTATTTGTCAAGGCTATTAGCGACAAACATGTTTCGCAATGTAAATTCCCACAGTTTCGCAAGGCTGAGACAATGTATTACGTACGCTTTCCTGTTTCACAATTGTTTTTGTTGAAGGTGATCAAGTCGGACTACGATATATAAACAGAATGCTCGGTGCAAGAGTTTAGTTCTGCTACCGTCAGTGAATACAAGAGTAAGTACGTTTATATTACAATTATAATAATAGTTTAAATGAGTACTAACGAAAAATTACAATTTTTTAAAATTACTGAAAATGCTTATTCACCTGAAAAAATGTCACCTTTTGCGGCTGGATTTGATTTAAGAAGTGCATATGATGTTATTATACCAAAACATAATAGACAATTAGTAAAAACAGATTTGGTAATAATAGTTCCGCATAATTGTTACGGGAGAATTGCTCCAAGATCTGGATTAGCAGTGAAAAATTTTATTAATGTTGGTGCCGGAGTAATAGATAAAGATTATCGTGGTAACGTTCAGATATTACTTTTTAATCATTCAGAATTTGATTTTTTAATAACTAAAGGTGACAGAGTAGCACAATTGGTTTGTGAAGTTATAGCTTATCCTGAAATTGAAGAAATATTTTTAATTGATCAAACAGAACGAAATTGTAACGGATTTGGATCAACTGGAACTTAACATGTATTTACAATCGTTATTTGAACTATCTGCTATAGAAATATGTAAGCAAGTTTTAGTAGAAGATATTCATATAGATGAACTGCAATTACCTGTTTCTATTAAACATCATTTGAAAGAAAATTTTACAATCTATTTAGTGCAAGTGAAATGTGATACCAAGGGTTATGAGTTTTTAGATATTGATTTTGAATATATCACTATTACAGATTTTTTTATGCTGTTGAACCTTGGTGCTGTTACCGATGTACCACCATTCATTCTCCGTCGAAAATATTATTCATTCAATTCAAAACATCTTCATGTTGGATTTGATAAATAGAATTATTTTATTTCAGAAATGGATGTTGTTAATTTATTTTGCGGAGATGAACTTCGCAGGCTCTTCAAACTTGTAGAAGAGGGGGAGGAAGAGGAGTTTATAATTGATTGGGAGGCGTATTTTTTTGAACATTTTATGGAGTACTTGGAAGAAGAAGAGGAGATTCCACTAGAGTGGGAGATCGAAATTTATTTTGAAGAGAGGGGGTGGAGGGGGAATTGATATAAAATAAACAAATTCTGTGTATATGACTTTATTATTTCATTTACCCTATATATACCCACTTATAAAGGTGTTTAAGGCTATAGAGGTGATATTACTTACATATTCAGTTCTCTCTCTGATTAATTTGAGAACAACAACAACAAAAAAATGCTTATTTATTTCGCATTTCTTTATTTGTTGCCAAGCGGTTTAGCAGAAGAAAATTGTACATCGTTTGCAATAAAGTATCTTACGGATTACGGTTACTTATCATCTTCTTCGGAAAATGCTTCCGATTTTTCTTTTATCGATATGAAGACTGACGCTTTGTTCAGATTCCAAGAATATTATAATATTACAACTGACGGTGAACTTAACAATCAAACCTTAGAATTGATGATGTCAAAAAGGTGTGGTGTAGCAGATGAAATTTTTAGTTTTAGAACATCATCAAAATGGTATAAGAAACAGTTGCGCTGGTATTATATTGGTGTGAATAAACAATTGACGGATTTAACTGAATTAGCTTTTAAAACTTGGGCAAAGTATACAGATCTTGAATTCATACATGATAGACAGAATCCTGATATAATGATTTCTAATAAAAGAGGACGGCATAGGTATCAAAAAGATGGTACTGTTTGTCCATACGATTTAGATGGTCGCGGTCAGATTTTAGGTCATTCTTTTTTCCCCACGAAAACCGGTTCTCAGGTTGAAATACATATGGATCTGGATGAAGCTTGGTGTTTGGAAAGCGAAACTGAAAAAATGTGCTGATGATACAACGAGTATATTTTCGGTTTTAATTCATGAAATCGGACATTCTTTAGGAATTTCACATTCAAGTGATAGAAACTCGATAATGTACGCATATTACAAAAAAGCGGATACAAACCTTACAACAGACGATGTTTTAGCGATAGAAAGTTTGTACGGGAAAAGAAAAATTGTTACTTCTACTACCACCACCACCACCACCACCACCACCACTACCATCACCCCTACCACTATCTCTCAACCCTCAGCGACTCCTAGCGCGGCAAAACCCGATCTATGCGGAGTAAAAAATATCAACACATTTTTAATAATCAATCAAGAACTTTACATTTTTTATGAAAAATGGTTTTGGATTGTTCCACTCGATGGGGAAGAGGAAATTAGCAACCCGCAATTGATAAGGGACTGGTTACACTTTTTACCAAGCGATTTTGAAAAAATAGATTTTATCTACCAAAGAAAAAACGGTGCTGTTATAATGATTATAAAAGAAAAGATATATATGTTGGAAATTCCATCTCTGCATCTTGAATACGGTTACCCAATTGATTTACAATCGTTGGTTAAAAGAGTAAATATTAGAGTGCAAGGTGTTGTCAATTCTTATTTAGGTAAAACATATATTTTCTTTGACGATAATTACTATATGGAAATTGATGAATGTAAATTTCGCGTTTCAAAATATGGTCAAATTTACAAAACTTTTATAGGCATTCCCTCCTCTTTTGATTCTGTTTTCAGATTTACAAACGGAAAATTATATTTCTTTAAAAACAACAATGTGTTCGAATATGATGAATTTTTAAATTCTGTAAGTCAAGTGAAAAAGAATGAACTATCAATTTTTGGAATTCAAAAATGTTTAGAATCAAAAAATAATACAAATATATTGACGCGAATCAAAAAACTTATCGATTCCCATCTTTTAGCGGTCAGTTAAATTTGTATTGTCAACGAGGAAGGACCTATGGAGAACGAACAGGTCATCCTAGAAATAAGTAAATTGCGTAGAAACATAAAAGAAAAACACCGAGCTCTAACGCGCGGTATTTTAGATTCAGAAGCGATGTTGGAAAAACAATTTAAACCTATTGTAGATCCTTTGAAAAAACTCGTTTCCGAAAAGGAAAAAAATCTAGATGCTGACAATGCAAAATTGGTAGATGTGGAAAAAAAACCGATAAAACGTAGATACATAATGGATTCGACAGAAGAGGAGGAGGAGGAATTGGATCCCGAGAGTATTGGAAGATCAGATGTAAAACGTAAATTTGTACCCCCACCGCAAGGTTTAAAACGTAAGAAATTGGTAAACAAGTCTCGCGAATACTATGCAGATGAGGAAGAAGATTATGATTACGAAGATTACGCTAGAACCGAATAACGAAAACGGTTAATGCCTCGACACGAACCGCCTATGGATGATGAGGAAATTGAAGATAATGAAATGGAAACCCTCCCATCCACCAGCAGCAACATCGCAACACCGGTGGGTGAAGATGTTTATGAAACTCGAGAGACTGGCCAGGATCTGATGAGTACAACGGAAGGTAGAAAAAGTATTACCGATTATATAAAAGAAACTTTTACAGGACCAATTTCAAAAAAATATTTTGTAAAATTAATAGATGGTGGTAGGAAAATAGATAAAACGTTTGGAATTCATATCGATGGTAATACATGGAAGATGGGTAATCAAATATTAAAGATGGTAGGTGATGATTTAATTATTAATGAAAAATATTATAAAGGAACCGAGGGTCTATACGAATTAATCATTATGAATGACCCCGATCCATTTATTTATACAAAAGAGGATCTCTCAGTGTATGGAGATATTTTACACGAAACAAATGTATACCGTCAGGACTATTCCGCTATAGGGAAGGTGAAATCGAGTAAAAGTAAAAAATATAAAAACATAATATCAAAATTAATAAATAAAGTTGGTAGTGGTGGGGATATGATATTAAAACCATCTTCTAATTATGTCTACTGGAATGATCCAAATGAGTTGTGCGAAAGATTAAAACTGTTATATGCTTCTCAGAGAGCGGGGAATACGGGTCACGCCAACGAAATTGCATCAATTCTCGAAGAACTGGTCGAAGCAGGAATAATAATTAAAGAATGAGTGTCGATAAATTTGGTCGTCATTCTGTAAAACGTTTTAAAGGTGCGCAAGGACCGCCTGGAACGGGGTTTCAATTGACAGAAAAAGGTAATTATAATATACAAAATAAAAGATTGACAAGCGTTGGGAATCCTATAGGCGGAAGGGATGCTGTTAATTATCAAACTGTTAAAAGATTTTGCCTAACAGGAGATAATTTTTACGATGGAAATAAAAAGAAAATCAGTAACGTCGCACCACCGGTAACCGACAATGATGTTGTAACAAAATCATATTTAGAGAAAAATTCTGTTCCTGTTAAAACAAAGGAGGGTCATTTTTCATTTTCAAATAAAAAATTGAAAAATGTTGATCAACCTGAAGCGGACGATGATGTTGTAAATTTAAAATATCTAAAAGATAATGTGTACATGAAAAAAACACCAAAAGCCGATTCAGATGCTGTTAATTTGGGTTACTTGAAAGACAACACCTATATAAAGACTGGGGGAAATGTCCTTGACTTCAATAATAAACGGCTCAGTCATATACAAACCGAGGAGCTGTACGACGCTGTATCTCTGGGAAAAGTGTTACAATTGTTATATTTGTCTTATTTAAGAGATTTACGTGACAACGATAAAAACTTGAAAACTTACCCCGATTGGCTCAGTACGTTATGGGTAAGACCAGAAAAGGGTCTTGTATTCAAAACCAACTAAAACGGGGACGCGGTTTAATTAGTGATGTTATAAACAAGGCTATTGATATTCTTCCGATAGAACTTCATTTACCGGGCTATCAGTTTTGCGGTCCAGGAACAGCTCTCGCAAAGAGATTACAACGCGGTGATTCCGGCATTAATAAACTAGACGTCGCCTGCAAAGCACACGATATTGCGTACAGCAAATATAGCGATACCAAGAATCGTGCAATTGCTGATCGAGAACTTGCCGAGCGGGCCTGGGAACGTGTTAAAGCATCCGACAGTGGACTGGGGGAAAAAACTGCAGCTTGGGCGGTAACCAATATCATGAAGATGAAACAAAAATTTGGTGGAGGAGGAGGGGAGCAAAATAAAATATTGAAATTACTTGCACAGGTTGCAAAAAAGGTAAAAAAGAATAATAATAATAATAAAAAGAAAAAAGGAAAAGGATTGTATGTGCGTCCGTATAAGGGAGCAGGAGGAGTAACAAAGGTTCAGAAGAATAAGAAGAAAAAAAAAAATCTCTACTCGTCGAAGATGATTGAATCTATACCAAACAAACCATTGTCAACACTCGATATAATAAAGTATGCAGAAAAATTAAAAATTCCCTATTTTAGAGGAGTTTTTATGCGCGATACGCTTCCGAAATTACCGTTAGTAAATGAGACGGCAGTAATGAATTTGGATAACGTTAAAGGTGATGGTACTCATTGGGTGTGCTATAAAAAGCGTGGAAGTCGTGTAGATTATTTTGATAGCTTTGGTAATCTGCGCCCACCTGCAGAATTAGTGGAATATCTACAGAGACAATATCCTGTACTAATAAGGTATAATTACGAAGCGCGCCAAAAGAGATTGAACACCGTCAATTGCGGTCATTTGTGTTTAGACTTTCTAGCAACAGCATGATTTGTATATCGGGAAGAAGCTCATATTTTACGTGCGAATTTTTCCCTCCTATAGATCTTTCGTCTTCGAAACAATGGGAAATTGGATTAGTCGATTTAATGACATACAATTCTATTCCAAATATAGAGAAAAATGTAAACGATAAATTCTATTACGGAAAACCAGAAGAATCGATTACGCTTCCCGAAGGAACGTATGAAATTGATGATATTAAAGATTATTTGGATGGAGAGCTGAAAAAGAAAAATAAACAGAGCTCGTTACAGATTAAAGCTAACAATAACACTTTAAAAACAGAACTTTTCTGTTCTGAAATTGTACACTTTAAACAGGATACTATCGGTTCGCTGTTGGGTTTCGATCAAGACTCGAAGTTGGAAGCGGGTAAATGGCATGAATCACCAAATCAAGCAGCCATTGTTAGAGTGGACGTCATACGAGTCGTATGCGATATTGTAAGAAATTCATACAAGGACGGTGTTGAGGGTCACGTATTACACGAGTTCTATCCGGTAGTCGAACCGGGGTATAAAATAGTTGAGAAGCCTGCATACGTAATTTATTTACCAATAGTCTCGCAAGGATTGCTTTACAAAATAAATATTAAATTGGAAGATCAATATAACCGATTGGTTAACTTTAGACAGGAAAACGTAATCATTCGCCTTCATTTGAGAGGGGTTAAATAATGGTGTTTATTTTTACGAATAATTTATTACCACCAGCACCGATACCGCGCATTCATCATTCAAAGCTCAAAGAGGTAACACGGGATAATCTGTTGTTTTTAAAATCGATTCCCGGGTACAGATTAAATCATGCTAAACGTTAATGCGGCTGTACACAGCAGCGAAATTGTTACAGACTATGAATGGCATTCACATTCGCCCTACTCATCAAATTCGTATGGAAATAGCGATGAAATAAGGATTCCTGTACATCAACAGGATGTGTATACGTTGCCGAGTAAAAGTTACTTGCAAATTGAGGGAATGGTTGTAAAAGAGGACGATACATCGGCGGCAACGACAACAAAATTTGTTAATAACGCGCCAGCATTTCTGTTTGAAGAAATACGATACGAACTGTGCGGAACGGAAATAGATAGAGTTAAAACCGTTGGACATACAACGTTGATGAAAAATCTTCTAACCCTACGCCCAGAAGAAAAAAATTTTTTAGGAAATTGGGGTTGGACAACAGACGCTCAACCTTTTGCTCTGGAAACCGATGGAAAATTTTCATTCTGCATACCGCTCCGACTCCTACTCGGTTTTGCCGAGGATTACAAACGTATAATTTTAAACGTTAAACAGGAGTTGATTTTAT
>JAGFPH010000540.1:84089-102383 GCA_018207615.1 Philaenus spumarius
TACCGATGTGAGCATCGGCATACTCCACAAAAGGTATAGTCTTCGGAATACCATAGTATGAATACGTACGTACCCTATTTTGAATATTAAAAATATCAAAAAAAATCAAAAAAATTTTTAACTTTGTGTCTGGAACAATTAGTTCCAGACCCACGGCCGATTTCTTAATAAATTCTATAAAATTTTTTAAATCAGAAATTGATAAAAATGGGCGGCCAAAACCCCCAATCTTAAACATTGTCACGCCCTCTCTTACAGAAAATACATCCAACAAAACAAAATGGCTGGCGGTTAAGAGGCTATACATATTCCGCCTCCACCGAAAACTGCTCACCGGCAATATTTCTGAAACACAAAATCAATCAATTAAATAATGACCATATGCCAGTGTTGTAATCCCATCTTCACATATATGTCTTTTATCATCCTCCGAGCTTAATGCTAATTTATTAACAGTAATTGATTGAATAATATGTTTTCTCGATCTAAACAGTTTCATTTCCTTTCTAAGTTTAACACCTTCAAATAGACATTTCTTGTAATCTTCAAAACAAATTTGTTTCTTAACCACGGGTTTCGTTACACCTTTTGCTTTTTTCGTCACCTCATCGTTTACAGTTTTAAATGTGTACAACTTCGGGCGTAAACCCACAAATTCTGTGATTACAACACCCATACATTCATCTTTGAAACAGCCCAGTTTCTTTTTATTCTCTGAAGAGTAATTCTTATGTTCGGGAGGATAATCAGACATATCAAAATATTTTTTCATTTGTAAAAGATCTTCGTATACGTTTTCTGTAAAGATTTCATAGAAAAAGGAGTCTGTGTCTAGATACATCAGGTTTACAGTTTTATTTTTGTAAAATTTTTTTATAATTTCATAATGAAATTCGTACATATGATATTTACTTAGTTCTAAAACAGAGAAACCGATATATATAGGTTTATTGAATAAAATTTTTTCTTTACCACATTCGATAGCGCTAAGATTTTCATTATAAATTATTCTATTCAAAAAATTTGGTTTTGAAATCAATCGTTTCAATCGCTTTTCGTTGTTAACAAGTTCGAGATTCATCCTTTTTCTAATATTTTCAATGCTCTTTCCAAACATCGCATTATTTAACAACTTGTAAAAATCCTTTTCAAAATTATTTTTCGCCTCTTTCCTTTTCTCTGTGTTAAACGAAATATAAGGCGCCAACCATTTACTTTGATTGAATTTCAATATCCTATGTATTTTTACAACAACAAGCCCATTCCTAATAGCTTGTTTAAGGTTCATATAGTGGCATATGTAACGCTCTTTTATCTCTAGTGTTGTCAAAAGTTTTTCCTGTTTTGACCCGAACGGTATTATGCGTTCCGGAAAAAATGGAAGATCATTATGAGAATCGTGTAAATAACTCGGATAGTCTACATCGCATTCAATTATATAACCTTCATTTCCCTCATCCTCGATTTTGTTTACATCAAAAGTTTTTATTTCTCTGCGGCTCAACCATTCAAAAGAGTTTTGCGGCATAGGTTTCGACATTGCGTAACCATACAAGCTATTTGCATCTATGTAGATTAAGTAGGAATTTGGTTTTTCCGGATCATACGAGGTGATGTACGGATTATTTGCTTTTGACCATCTTTTTGGACAGCTTGTTATACCGCTCCTAATTCCTCTCTCGATAAACATATACATATCGTAATCCGTGATCAGATCCAATTCTATTTTTGTATATTTTAACATCGCATCAAATATCAAACTGGGGATCGATAGATAATACGCGGGATCAACACCATAATTATCTAAACAAATGTTGCGAAAATTTTCAAATATATCTGCGAGCAAAAGCACATCCGTGCGCAAATACAAATCGCTGTATTCGCCCAAAGTCTTGCAATCGAAACGATCCCAAACTTTTCTTGCATGATTGTAATCGTCCTCACTTACGTTCTCATCGGCGATGCTGTTATAAAAAAACTCCTTTTTTGGCAACTCTGTCTCATCCAACCTCTCCCAGGAATCTGTATATTCATAGGGATAGACTCCCTTTCTCGTTACAAGATCTAGATCATCCGTAAAAAATTGAAATGTATGAAAAAATTTATCTTTTGGAAGATTATTTGCAAGACGAGCTAAACTATCACTTAGAAATCTGAAACTGTCTAGAAACCTTAATTTTATTCCGCCCGCAGTCTGTTTGGAAAAAGATATATATTTTTCAGAAGTATTTGGGATTACACCAATTTTTTCACAATCACAACCCAATTGACGAACAATAAAATGTGAATCATAATTAGAACTGCCGTGAATAAATATGGGAAGATAGCGTTGATTTTTTCTTTTCAAATTACAATCATTACATAATACATTTCTAAATTTACCAGTGAAATGACAATGATCTCTTACAGGCGGGTTTAACAATGTAAAGTCTGTATTACAAGATTCGCATTGCGTAGCCAGTTTTACTCTACGCTTTTCATCATCGTTAAGAGGGAGAAGAGGTAAATTAGTTTCCGAAAATAAATCACCAATTAGATTTGCTATAGAAATTAAATAGTCCATAAATTTTGCAGCAGCATCCTTACCCCGATACAAATATGGCTCGGAAGGTAAATTAAACGAAATAGAGTCGGGTAGGTTCTGGTAAACCAAATAAACACAAAAACTCATTGGTTCGTGGTGACTATCCACTTTTGTAAATTGAGAATCAATTTTATCTACTTTTTTCAATATACTTTCAAAATCACAATATGCCACAATAGGAATTCTAAAACTGTGGTGAAAATTTGAAAACTTCAAAACCGAATCTTCTTTTGGCATAATACTTGTTACAGGTTTATTAATACGACAATCTTTTTTATGTATTTTTAATTTTTTACGCGAATCTCCTCCCTGAAAACGCACAAAACAGCGTTTACAAAATAACATATTTTCTGTATGTTTGGTAATCTGACTACGCACTAATCGCGAAAAATTCTTAATATAACAATAGTGATTTACATTATTACAAGAAATTAATAACAAGTCAAAATGAGTTCTTCTCTGTTTATAAGATATTCTTAAAGGATAAATTGTATTTTTACCATTTACTCCATATACGTTTACACTAACACCTATATTTTGTTTTTCAAACACACCTATTTGTTTTAAAGATACAGGAAAAGTAATTCCACTAAAGTTAAATTTATCAGTTAATTGTTGATATCTTTTATCCACTCTTTCTAAGTTTAATCCTACAACATAGCGCGAAAGAATAGCCCATTGAAAACATTTTTCATCCCGCAAATTCTTAGGATTAATAACAGCTTTTTTATTTTCAATAAATTTTGGAAGGCGAATATATGAACTTCCCCCAAGCGGATTGTATTTGCTGAATCTCAAAAGAAGTCCGTCTACAGAGAGCAGACTCCACCCACTACCCTTTCCCTGATATTCGTATTCTTCCAAACAAATTTTTAAAAACATATCCGATAAAAGTTCATCGATTGACGAATCTTGAAAAACCGGAACATTGATAGTTTTAAAAGCTCTATTCTCTACACTTATATCGGTCAACATTGGTTTAGTATAAGTACATTCTACAATGATATTAAATTTTAATGGTGTATCATATTTTAATAATATATTTTCAATTAACAGTTTCATTTTTTCATTATTTCCAACTAAAAATGTACAAACATCCTTAAAAGTTGCATTATTGTTTTTTAGATAATATGTTTTCAAAACACCTCTAAAAGCGTTTTCAATTTCTATAAACTCGCCTTCATCACACCGTAGTCCCAATCTATATTCCTTTTTTCTTAAATCCATATTTATTTAACTTCTGAAGATTCAATTTTAACGTTTTTAATTTTTAAGGCTTTCTCACACGCATTTGCTAAAATGTTATTAATAGAGTTATAAATTGTAATATCATTTAATAAAAAATAACCTTTTCTGTTAACCTTTTGCCAATAATTTTTTTCAGTTGTGCATTGTTTCAAATCTTTTACATCGGTTATTTCAATTTTAATTAAATACGTTCCGGTCTCTCCGGGTGTAGTAATTTTTTTCCTTTCATTTCCCGATTGTAACTGAAACTGTTGACTTATAAGAACGGAATCGGATTTTTTAGCCAATTTTTTTGAAAATATTTTTATAAAACTATCCTCATCCTCGTCCTCGCTCTCGCTAGATTCTTCAAATTTCCTTTTTTTACCTTTACACTGTTTTGCAATATTATTTAATTTCTCTACAGCTTCGAGTGAAAATTTTTGATTAGTTTCTAAAATAGGTTTTATTATAGTATTAATTTTAGTTAGTGATAATTCTTTGTCTTTTGATTGAACTTTAGCATATAAAGAATCCAAAATATTTTGAACTACAATGAGCGGTTGATATAGCAAAGCATTATTCGAATTTTGAAATTCTTGTTTTACTATTCGATAAAATCTATCCCACTTATTAACAGAAACTAATCCCAGCTTAAAAAGAATTGATACAATTTCACCAATACTAAACATACCAGTCAAAACAGTGCTGCTCTCTCCGTTGAACGGGCCGAACTTCTGCTGTTGAGGTGGTGCCGGTAGTGGTGGTTGGCCCGAAGGTCCAGCAAGATCTAATTGTGCAGCCTGTTGTGGTGGTGGTGGTGGTGGAGGAGGAGTCAAAGTTGGAGGAGATGATGGGAGAATGTATTCCTCGTCAAATTCTCGAACAAAAATGCCAGCCATTTCTATAATAAATAGAATATATGACTTTCAGTTTAAACAACTCTTGATGTTGAAGTACAAACAAGCGCAAGTATAAGTTTAAACAACTCTTAACGTTGTAATACAAAACAAACACACAAGTGTTAATAGTTTATAAAATAACAACAAATACTTACTTAGTGTGTTGAAGTAGTAGGTTTTCAAACTACTGATGTCTGTCTCTCTTGTAAGTCTCTCTTTATATACTATATCTCAAGGATGAAAGTATTTCCCCGCAATTATACACGTGCATGTAGGTTTCACAATGCCCTTGCTTGTTGATTCTGGAAAGTACGATTTGCGTAATAATCTTGCAAGTTATCCTTGTTGTGTCCTTACTGTCTAATAAGACACTTAAAGTTGTTTACAAGATTTCGCAAAATCATATTTATTACTTGCTTCATTCAATCAGTGGTTTTTCCCGTCAAGGCTATAATTAACGTCCGCAATTATTTAGCAAGGCTTCCCGGTGCAATTATTTTAATGACGCCTGCAATTAGGTTCACGAAGTTGTTTTCTCCGTCAAGGCAATAATTAACGTTCGCAATTATTTAGCAAGGCTACCCGGTGGAATTATTTTAATGACGCCTGCAATTATTTAGCAAGGGTACAATTATTTTAATGACGCCTGCAATTAAATAAGTTGTTTTCTCCGTCAAGGCTACAAGCGGCAAACATTCCAATTATTTTAATAACGTTCACAATTATTTAGCAAGGGTACAATTATTTTAATAACGTTCGCAATTAGTCGAGTGACACGCCTGTATAGTAAACCACTTTAAGTTGTATTTCTCAGTATCATTATTTTACATCGAATAATGAGCCAATTTAAATTGATTACAAGATTTATCATTGTATTTCCTCGTAGCAATTATTTATGTTTCACAACGTTCAATTCGTTTGTTATAAAAGCTAGAATCGACTTGGAATATTACAAGTTAAAAGATGTTGTGTGTTAAAAGGCGTCAGACTTTTTCAGCGGCTGATTATATTTTTATAACTAGTGTTATATCGTGCAACAGAAAGTGCAGCAGTTTTATTGTTAAGAAGAGACTCGTTGATTGTGAAATAGCTACACAAACTATACTTAAATGTGAATTAAACAAATATAAAGGTAGTCGTGAAACTTTGTGTGTTGGACAAAAATTAAATATAAAAACTTTTGATCATGAGACAAATAATAAAAATTCACATATCTTAAAAATTGAATTAATATTTGATAATATTTTTAATAAATTGCTACAATGTTGTACAGAAAGTGCAGTGAATTTTGCAGTGACGTTGGGCATGGGTGATTATGTGTTGGACCATTCTATAAAAATTTTGAAAACGGACACGGAAAGTGTAGATAAATTTAGAGGACTATTTTTATGTTTGTATAAATATATTACAGATGAAACCATAATTGAACAAATTCCAGACAACTTAAATGTTTTAAATATTGTATTTATGGATAACGATGTTCCATTATGGTTTCTCGATAGATTTGCTCATAAATTAGATTTTAAAAAATATTGTTCATCTTATAATTTCTATAGTGGCAATGAATTACGTCCAGGAGTATTAAAATTTTTAAAAAAGTATGAACAACAATTAAATTGGAACAATCTTCAGGAAATGTGTTCATACTGTAAATTAAAATATGTAAAAGAGTTAAATAATTACCAACATTACTTTGATTTTTATTTTATTTTAGATATTTGGCAAAGACGATTAGAAGATTATAAAAAAAAGTATGAACAATACTGATTGGAATAAATGTATCTTGTATGTTATTAAAATAATAATTGTTTGTTGTAATGAATAAAAACACACACACACAATGTATATTAAACATCTTTTATTAATTCAGATAAAACAGTGTCTACATTATTATCATTGTTTACAATCTTTTTTACATTAGTTAATTTTTCTTCGTGCATGTGGTGCAACTCCATAATATAATTTAAATTAATGCGTTCTATTTCTTCAGGACGATTCCTCGCAATAGTTCTCAAGTAACAAGTGACTGGCTCCGTGTTTACATATAGTTGTACGATTTCCTCACCCTCCAAATGTTTTGGTAAAAGGTTTCCCAACAAAAGAAGCACATTATACTCTATGCAATTAATCTTGCCCATTTTATACAATAGCGGGGAAAATATTTCTCTAACGCTGAACGTAGATCTCTCCATAACAACAATGTATCCATCCTTTGAGTATTTTTCAGCTTCCATCTCGTTTTCCAACATGTGCAACAACGCCATCACTTGAAAAGTGAATGCATAGCGCTCCTGATCTCCATAAAATGATTTCAAAACATTTTCACCGTAAAAATTTGTCCATTTTGTTACAGGTTCTTCTATGTGCTTTACCTTAGGATTGCAGGATCGTAGTTTCTCATAAAGTTGAAATGCGATCGTGCTTTTGCCTGAACCTATATTTCCTTCCAATACAATTATCATGATGTTGGTAATTTAAAGAATCGGTCAAATCCTGCTCGATAACGACCTTTGTCTCGCTCACTCTCCTTATTAATAACAACAAAAGAGTAGCCGTCGTTACTATTCCAAACATTGGCACACAATTCTTTGAATAATTCGAAGGTCATATCAGTATTTACATGATCATTATAAACATGACGTAAATTGCGTTCATCCTGTTTGAATAGTACAATGAGATTTGTATTATCACGAATCAGCTGTTTTGGAATGTGGCTGTACGTCTGACTCAGATAAAACACATCAAGCTTATAATGTCTTCCTGTTGTGAAATAGTTGCGCATATTATCTTGTTTCTCGCATGATACATCGTCAAAAATAGCAATAGAATCGGTTTTTATTTCTGTTAAATCGGGAACTTCTTCATTTTCCGAAAACATATAGAAACCAATTTCTGGGAGACCATCCAAAACACATTTTAAAAACTTATATTTCGTTTGACATAATGACTTTGAAAATACATACACATTTTTAAAATGTAAACCATTGGGGGAAAATATCAAATTCATTATTAAGTTTGTTTTTCCCGAATTACTGGGTCCTGCTATAATACACCTAATATTATTTGGAAGAAGGGCATTGTGTTTTTTCTTTTTTCTTTTAACTGTGGGGGAGATGATATCATCAAAATTAATAATTGGAAGTTTAACACTTTGTTTCACCAACTTCATAATAAATCTTTTTTGTCTATCCAAGTATCTCTAGCACTGTCAAATCCTAACCAGCGTACAAGTAATTTATCCCCTTTTTTTCGAATCACTTTCTCTATTAAATATATATCTCCGAATTTTGTTTTACTTAATTCTTCCGTATAAAACCCCCCTTTTATCACATCACCCGATTCGTCTTTTAAAATGTATGTGACCGGATCTGTTGATTTTATCTCATAGACTGTATAAATTTCGTTTGACCAGCCCGGGTAGTAACCCTTATCAAATAATTTCTTAGTCCTACTGATTCTAACCTTTTCCCCCACTTTAAATCTGATTTTAATATTTTTCTTTTTTTGATTCTTAATTATTCTCTGCAAAACTAAATGCTCGTTAGTCTTGTTTACGTCTACCGGTTTCATTCCAATTGTTCTGTGCACAGTATTATTATATTTTGAAATAATTTTCGGTAACAAATTTAACCATTTATAATTACCTTGTTCGCTAAATGCAACCCACATTTTATTCTTTATTGTTCTATTTAACCGTTCTACAATAGATGCTTTTTTTATCAGAAAAAGTAGAATAATGATTAACACCATACTTATCTAACAACCTTTTAATTTGAACATTATAAAATTCTTTTCCTTTATCTGTTTGCAAATGTTTCATAGGATGATTATGTAAAATTGGTTGCAAAACTCTTACCAACTCATCAGCATTTTTTGCTTTTATCGGTTTAGCTATTGCAATTTTACTAAAACAATTAATTACAACTAATATATATTTATATCCTTTATTGACTTTAGAAAATGGAATCATTTCAACAAGATCTGCTTGAAAAAGATCATCTATACCTTTAAGTTCAACATAACGGGTAGAAAAATTTCTACGAACTTGTTTGTGTAATTCTTTTGCAATTTTATTTTTTACATTCATTTTTTACATTAATAATTTTCAACTAATTTACAATGATGCGCAAATCTTCTATGCTCCCATTTTGGGTTGTCCGCTTCCTCCCAATGATCGATGGTGACTCCGCAATCAATACAGCAAGCCGAATCCCCTTCTCCTGTATAATAAAATCCTGCGTTAACCATATCATCAATTTTTGGATAGGGTTTAGGCCAAAAGAGAAATGTCTCTTTCATCAATTCTTCAAATTCATTGACGATTTTTTTGCTCTCAGCATATTCCATCAAATTTCCGGGAATATTTCTTTTACTTTGTTCACAACTGGGGTTTGCTATCTTGTGAAGAAAATTAACATGATTGATTGTTAATTTTGCCAAACCAGACTCCCATCCACAACCACAGCACACAATATTTTGAAACTGCCTTGTGCGGTAAAATCCAGATTTAACCAATTGTTTAGAAGTACAACTGTATAATCCATCACCCCATCGACCTGTAACATCTCTGCCGTAGTCGACGTTGTTGTTGGTTTGGGTAGAGGCGTCAACCATCCTCTTGGCGGTTATAGAACCAGAATCGGTCATGATTCACTTTTCGGTTTCCTTGGTGGTGGTGGTTGTAACGTAAAACCTTCTAATTGATTGGATACTGCTCGGTTAGACTCACCGGTTAGACGTTCTTCTCTTGCACGATCCGCTGCTAATCTGATCCAACAAATACCGTTTCTCGACTCCTTATGTTCGGAATCGTTGCCCACGTAATGAATGGATGTCAAATCGTCTCGAAAATGAACTCTACGGCTGTTGTTGCTGCTGGACATATAAACTTTACACTAACTCTCGAAACACTGAGCGCAAGGCTTTAAATACAGAAACATTAGCCTTGAATATGATGCAATTATTTTGCGAAACCTTTACGTAACTGTGGGAATTTACATTGCGAAACATGTTTGTCGCTAATAGCCTTGACAAATAATTGACGGAAATTGCGACATTGTGTTGCAAACAAAACCACTAGCCTTGCTAAATAATTGCGGGCGTTATTAAAATAATTGGAATGTTTGCCTTGACGGGGAAAACCAGCGGGCTTATTAGCCTTGCTAAATAATTGCGGATGTTATTAAAATAATTGTCGTTCGGGAAAAAAACAACAAAATTGCGGACGTCATTAAAATAATTACACCGGGCTATTTGGCCTTGCTGCGGCGGACGTGTTAGCCTTGACGGGAAAAACCACTTGCGTCATCAGCCTTGTGACGTCACAACGACAACAACAATGACGTCAAAGTGGAATGCGGGTCAATGACCGGTTAATTAGGGTAATTATGCAGGAATGCGGGGTCAATGACCATTTAATTAGGGTAATTATACAGGAATTTGGGGTCAATGACCGGAGTGTGTGTGATATATGGATGCCCTTGAAATGACCTTGCACCAGAACATACAAATACTCTCTACTATTATGACTTCACTAATGAGGTTAATATACTTTTTATTAGTTAAATAATTTAAGGTGTTTGTAAAAATAATACAATACATGTACCCTAAATGGCTAAATATATATTTTAAATTTGGAATTGGGAATATAGTTGTATTTTCTTTAATTCTTACGACATAATGTGCAATTGTAAACAAAAATGAATATTTCATTTTAATTATAAAATAAATACAATCTCAGTAAAAATGATCAACTATGACTTTAGTGTATATTCTATAGTTGCATATCATAACTGTTACACATAGCATTGTTACTACTAATAACAAAACATTTTCCACAGTGCTAGTAATTGATAATCGCACATATTAATTGTAATAACATAGATAAGAACACAATGAGCTTTTTACAATTTGATGCGCTCAGGATCATTGTTAGGATTGGGTGTCAATCACGGATCGTGCCACGGAATATATATGTAGAGTGCGATTACGATCGAGTAGGCAATGGCAGTCAGAAGAGTCAGCATTGGCACGGGCTGTGAGGAGATCTCAAAGAGCATTTTTCTAGCGTGGGACAGTCCACAACTTACATTCTAAATGTTGGTGATCGTATGTAAAATTATAATTATGGCCGGATAAGAATACTGTGGATGGTTACCGGTTCTCTGGGGCCAGGAATAGTCTCGTAACGATGAACTATGGGTGAATAGTACTGTCGGGCTTATATCACCCTGGTAGTGTCTAGTTTATTATGCACTTGTTTTGGTCAAAGCTGGTTACCTGTGTGATCGGTTGCTCTAAAACTTGTTATTTCGAATATTAAACCCGGAGAGTTGTCATTGGGCCCTCGGCTAAGCTTGGTTTCGGGGTTAAATATCCGATAGTTTATTCCCCTAAACACAATAACCTCCCTGCTTACATTTCCACCATCATGGTTTTGAAATTGAATTTAATTTGAATATTTAAATACAATTTTTGTTTAAACACATGAAAACCCTGTGCCACTTTGTGATGTTTACTCTGAAGAGTAGGTTCTTAACTTACACATATTTTCTCCATGGGTCCATATGTATTTATTTTAATTACAGAATTGTGTAATGTACAATAAATATATATTATTGTTTCCTAGGTAAAACGTTTACACAGTTTAAACAAATCTAAAATAGTAATGACTGAGATATGTTAAACAATGTAATATATCTTCCAATAAAGATTATAACTTAACGCAAATTGTGAAACACAATCCTGTATATCAACAGTGCAAGATTTCAAAAATAATCTTCATGAACCTATTACGAGAAATAAACTTATGATTATATTTAGACTTTGTCAATTGATTTTGAGCTGCGTCGAAACACAAATTAATGCCGGCGTATCTAGACCAATTGGTCCAAACCTAAATATCACTAAAAATCAAGAAGTCAAGAAATCTGTCTAAATCATTCTTATCCCCTGCCCCTAAGAAACCCAATCTTCTCTACATGTGTAATATCCAGAACACAATATACGACACGGCTATCAAGATCCATGATACCGATCTGAAATAAACAATACAGGCCTACTTCAAAGCTATACATGAGACGTTATTTGTCCGAAACAGTGCCCACAGGGTGTGTCGCTTTGTTTTATGTGTTTGTATAAATGTTTTACGTGTTTGTATACTATTGTATGTGTGTATGTAATTTTAAAGTAATGTATTGACGAACTCTTATTGAGTGAACACTCTGATGATGAAGCATAAGCTTTGAAACGCGTTAGAGAAAAAAGAAGAAAGAAGTCACGTGGTGGAACCATATAAGGTAACTTATTGTTAATTTTCCCTTTAATAAATTGTATATCAAGCTGACTAAATTGTATTCAAGGAACTTGAACGTTGGAGTCCCTTGGAGAAGATCACTGTCTCAAATTATCAAGCAATTAACACGTATAAAATAAACGGTACCAGAAATTTGCACATACATTCCCACAAACATATTTTAATTATTTATTTTATTATTAAACATATTCAGTGTGACTTCATAACTAGTAGGAGAGGGACAAATTGACAACAAGCAGTAGTACAATAGTTATAGCCCGTGATGTTGGTATTACCAAATATTGATAATAATAATACTAATGAATTGTTTTTCTATTTAAGTTTACATTTCTTATATTTGAGTTTATCTAGCAAATAAATTTAGTAATTGTTTAAAATAGGACTGTATAGTTTCCGCTACTATGATGAGTTAATGCGGCTGCCACTTCAAAATGCTGATTTTTGGAGGATTTTAGCCAAAAAGGTTTTTTTTTTCAAAACCATTTTTCAAGCATCTACACAGGCCTAATTGACATGTTTGGTGTAAATTTGATCGAAATCGATCGAATAGTTTTCTCTCTAGCTTTGTATACATACATACAGACATTTCGTAAAAAACACTTTTTTGGACTCAGGGGGTCTTAAAACGGATATTTTCACACAAAAATCTCAACATCGATTTTATTGCTGTCACTATTCTTTCTTTATACTATAGTATAGTGAGAAAGTAATATTATATTTTAAGTTTATCAGAATATTTCAAATGTTTTTATTAATAATTAAAAGTTCATTTCATCGTACATTTAAAAATCAATTGTAAAAGTGTTAAGTCATAAATTGAAATCAAAATTTGTGTACAAGATAAATTAGACCGAATAAAAAATGTTCGAATGCGGAGTATAAAAGGTAAAAGTTGAGTCCCATGAATTAAAACAAAAGGTAGGTATCAAAACATATTTGTAAGTAATTTAACATTTTTAATTACATGTAGAGCAGTCTCAAAATGTATAATGTGACACAAAATCTGATCAAATTTCAAAATTAAAGTAAAAGAAATAAATCAAATCAAATTCAAACAAATGTAAGCAACAAAAATATTGTAAAATAATAAATCATAATTTTTAAGTTTAGAAATGTCTTCCATTATATAGCTTCTTAAGGGTTGAAAAGTACAAAATAAACAATTCAAAAAGTGTAACTATCTAAAACTGAATACAAATGACATAATTAATTGTATTAGTAAGCTTTTACATAAAATTTTTCGATAACGCGTATTTTCTAGATCATACAAATTCTAATAGTTAAGTCGAAGTTTCAAAAGAAAGGGATACATTTGCATATTTAAATATTGAGAGAACTGTAGACAAACTAGAGCACAGTTTTCATTAGACTAAGCCTGAATAAATTATAAAAGTTGACATGGAAATTTTAGAAAAAATACATTGATCTTATATCAAATAAAACTATTAAAAGGTATTGTAATTTTAAATTATAGTAAATTTTCACGTCCAAATTTTAAGCAATAAAACTATAATTTGAACCACATCTTTTAGTTTCTTTATTAATGAACCTATTTTTATCTAATGCCTCTTACTTTAGAGTTATATTGATTTAACCACTCACATCTGGTGGAAGAACCCCAATAACAATCATAACAGCCCATTAAATAAAAGTAAACATGCGACTGACATAATAAAGCAACCAATAAACACAAAAAATCCTTCTCTGAGGAATTGTGCCAGATTGATTTTATATAAAACCCATTTAGAAAAATTGTTGATATGTTTACATTTCAGGAATAGTATTTTCTCTATAAGATTCTGTTTTAAAAACAGATTTCTAATGATGAATTAAGCACATTTAGTATGTCTGTGAGTTTACTTAAAATATTATTTGAATCAAACAGATACTACACGACTTTTAAAAAGTGTTTTGTTAACGCTTATTATACAAAATTGAAATTAAGACAAATACAACTAAATACAGTACTATATTTACCTTCTCTTGAAATTCAAAATAGATTTTAAATTATTAACACTAGAACAGAGTAACGTATAGTTTCTAGATCATACAAATTCAAGTAGTTAAGTCAAAGTTTCAATTTTATTATGTACCATCAAGACGACGCGATGGTGTACACCAACCAGCTTAATCCGTTTAGCGCTATAAACTATGTGTTGTGTACTTTTTGTTATTAATGTGTTTGTGTTTTTGTGAATATATGACGACCTGAAGAGTTATTAATATATCCTTGAAAATGCGATTACGGTCCTGAAAAGCGTCGTAAGTAGGACAACACAACGAAGTCACGGCGGACTAATAACAATGAGTACAGAAACTATAAGAAGCGCAACTTTTAAGGAGAATAGTCAGCCCGGTTAGTCGCGCGCAAGTTAGCTTAGCGCGGCAGACGTTAGGCAGCACTGCCTGAAAATGTCCACCCTTCTGTAACTCATCAATCCTCCGCGCCAGGTGTGAGTGAGACAGTGAAATGCTGGCTCATTCTCTGTCTCACTCACAATTGCCATACTGACGACAGTAGCGTTCTCGCTACTTAGCGGCTGCTGAGCTAAGCTTGCCAAATTCATATAAAACTAAGCAGAATCTTTAACATGGGCGTTGCTCTTCTTATAAGTTCTGTATTTATTGCTAATAACCAGGTAAAATGCATATAGTAATTTAATGTATTTATTTAATTTTATGAAGTGACTTGGGTACTAAAAATCATGAAACTTACATAATTAGATTTAAACATATTATTAGAGTATCAACGAACAACATGGTCAAAGCGCGTAACTCATCCTGTATATCTTACAGCATAGCTTTAACTGAAGTAAGTATATATTTAATAGCTTAAACATATTATTTTAAATAATGCTGAGCACTATACAATTTATAAAACAAAAATCAATATTTTGGAAAGGTTTCCTCCATATCAATAATGACGTTTTCAATAGAAAAGATAAATACTTTTCTTGTATAATATGTTACGCTACATACCATTTAAAATTATTATTTTTCAGTTTACTAAATACTAAATATATTTTTTATGATTTAAATGTTAAATCATTGCCCTAGAAAAGATTTTCAAAGTATTTGACTCGATATGACAACACAATTATAGACAAACTAATATCTTTCCTGTTTGTTTCTATAACACTTGTATTTGTATTTGGAGAAATAATTAATAGTATGTTTAAGGTACAAGTAGGATGTATTCAAATGTAAAACTGTTAATTGCATTGCATTAATTAACTTCAATAAATGTATGTCAATTGAAAGTAGTACAAATCAAATGCTATAGACAATGTTGAAATAAAACATTTATTTCTTGACAAATATGTAATAAAATTGTAACGTCCATCAACAACTTCTATCATTTATTTTACCTACTTACAACCTTTCTGTATTTAACCTTCACCCAGTTATCCTTTTCTCCGCCAGACGTCGACTCCGTACGGTATCTGAAGCCGTAACACTACTTTAGAATGCCATAGCATCCCACAACCGATCAGCTGTTCTTTATCTATTAAGTTGAAATCTCGCTTTGTCATGAGTACGTAGAAAGCGTCGGCCATTAGACCGTTACGAACGAAAACTCTTAGACGCTGGCAAGTGGTCGTAATGTTGCCGAACCTTAAATAATTTGATCGGGGTAACGTGTGTCGCTGAAGAACATGATTTACTTCTAAACCTTTTGTTTTCGCATACCAGGTACAATATTTCAGCTTTACCTTAATAATTATAAGATATTACTTGTAAAACTTAATTAGGTTATTTCCACTTTTGCTTCATGTACAACTTCCTAACTCATTTTGTTCAATTTATTAGAGAAACCTATATATTTCTTTTTTACAACAGCCTAAACTTAAATGTAATCTTACAGCCTAAATTTTAAATGTAAATCTTACAGCCTACACAAAACTATAAAGCCGATATCATTTTTGTTATTGTTAAAGCCTAAACAGATTTCCACAACAAGCCTAAAGTGTTATGCATTAATTAACTATAACTGTGTAGAGTGTCTACAGTGTAACAGATATTGAAAACTTTTAATAAGCTATAAGCAAAATATATGGCTGATATGTAACTAAACGTTAACATTTCTTTTATGTTACCATGTGGCTTACCTAACATGTACAGACAGTGTTATGCAACATTACACATGTTATATTAACAATCACCATCTATGTAGCAATTTGCTATTTGTGCTACAAAATTTAATAAATACAGCCAACTCAAAGAACTATCATTTTATGCTTATTTAAATAACTGCAAGTTTTCTAAAAAGGAAATTGTTATCTGTGTTATACAGTTAAACTGGTCCAAGTGCAGGGGATGTTTAATGCAATGAGATAACCTGCTACTACTACTATTAGAAAAGGCCTACCTTGCAACTGAAAAATGGAATGCATAATCTAAATATTTTCTACTGAGTTTTAATTAGAGACAGAAGTTAATTTAAAAAAAAAGGAGAACTATCTGTATTTGTTCTTTTCTTATGTTAAGTGTTGTATAGGCTGGATTTTTGAAAATAATTTTGCACATGTGTACTATTTAGGATATGTTAGTATTAAATAAATTGGGAGGAGCAAGCTAGCACATTTCGGACCTTAGCCCTTAAGGGCTGCATATTAGAAATTTTATATTTTTTTTTATATATAGAGAGACGTCTCATAATTAATTTTGTCTATTTATTTAATTATATAATTACCTTTTAGAGTTGGCCAACGACATACATATATTTTTTTTTCTTAAAACAAATCCATGGTATTTCATGTCAAAACTTTGTAACTTGTAAATCTTTTTTGTATAATTTCTGTAATTATTATTAAAAGGGAGGGTTTTTGAATTTTATTTTTGGGAAGGGTTTTTTTAAATTAAATTTAATAAAATATATATGTTTTCCTTTTTTAAATCTCAATCTTTTTTGTATTAAGGGCATATTAATTATCTTTTTGTATTAAGGGCGTATAAACTTTTATTTAACTTGGTTAATAAACCTAAAATTATACATATTTCTATGCTTTATTGAGCTAACCTCTAGGTATCCTGTGCATTGTAAGAGATAAGCTGAAATATTCCTGCTTTTGGTGATATTTAAATTCTAAGGTAAGTCTTGAACAGTACCAATCTATGTGGCCCAGTATCGTTTCCGTTCCCTTAATTATTCTTTTTGTAAGATTGGTACAAAATAAAGTTGATTTATATACTGGAAATTTATATTTATTTACTGTTTTTTTTAAGCAAAAATCATTTTACATTTTTTAATATAAAGGAATGGTTTTTCGTTTTATTGTAAGTAGATATATAAGATCATGTTTGAACATAAATTAATTTTAAACTGACCTTTAGTTTTATTTTGATCTTGAGATAAGAAAAACTCAAATATATGCTGTATTATTACTTAATTATTTTCAATAAATACAACTCTCTTTAATATTTTTATATGTACGTTTTTTTGTTTTAAATTTTGTTTTTTGTAAAGTAACTAACATGTAAAAAATTTACTCATATTATAGACCTATATGTTTCATCATAATATGTTTCTAATAGAAAGAACTGAAAGTTAGATAATACTAATGATTAAAACAGGAACAGCATATACTATTGCAATGTATTTAATTAAACTACATTTTTCTCCTTGAAAGTACTACAGTATATAAAAGAATATATAACATTGTTAAAATATTCTTATTTATATTGAATTGTGTACCATCTCTTTTAAGGTATGGTCGGTGTCCAACTGAAAACAATAATTTAAAAGAATCATTGAAAAAGAAACATATTTCCAATTCGAAGCTTGTGAATTTTTATTTTTACCATTTAGGACTGTGTGTAAAACCGTTTGTAGTAACACTTATAACTTTCTCAGTGATAGGCATTCTTTTAAAATTTTAAGTTATAAATTAAATTAGCATTTCGACTTTATATATAGTTAACCGTTCAGAAACCTTGTTTATTTAAATAATTTAAATAAAGGTAAACAATTATAGATAAGGTTGAGTTTGGATAAAAAAAAAATAAAAATAAAGGGAGATGGAAGGTGTGATTGGGGCACGGTGAAAGTTTAAGATGTAACCTTAAAACATTTTTATAAACCTAAATATCACCAAAAAATACAGTTAGCTTTTTATTCCTTTTGACAACAGTGTTGTCTTTTTACCAATGAAATGTAAAGTTGAAGTGCCGTAAATAAAATGATGTCAAATCTATTAATCATAGAAACCACGCACGTGCAATAGTTTTAAATATACCAAACAGCCCATCTTAGAGTCTTGTATAAG
>JAGFPH010000540.1:102393-120508 GCA_018207615.1 Philaenus spumarius
AATAGTTTTAAATATACCAAACAGCCCATCTTAGAGTCTTGTATAAGACACTTACAGTTAATTAAACAGTGTCTAACCAAATTCTATGGTTTAATAGTGAATGTCGCAGTTTAGTTGATAAAATTTAAAAAGTGTTTCTTTAAAGTCTTTTGATTCTTTTGATGTAATAAGCTTGTTTACTAGTATCCATGTAAAGAGTGTAAATCCATCGTCATGAAACGATAGTAAATACTAATTGCGATGATAATTAAAAAAAAAAACACACAAATTACATTTTGCACGGATAAGCACAGCCACTAACTAAAACATAAATATTTATAAAACTAAACCAACGTTGGTATTGTCGCACAAGAATATGATGTATGCCAACCGGTTGATCATATCTAACTGAATTAACTGGTTTAGACGATCTATGGGTCGTGCGGAAGGAACTATACCCGCCCGACGACCCATAAATCGCTTAATCCAGTTAATTCAGTTAGCTATAACCACCAACGAAAAATATTCGCAAATTTCGTAAAAACGCAGGACAAGTTAGCCTACCTTGTTGCTAGTCCTATGTTCCACTCAATACTGAGTGATAGGTTACCGCCGCAATCTCAGCATACTGCTAATTCAGATAATATTTCAAAATGCAATTTATAACCAAGTACTCACTGGCATCAGACTCTACGTACTGTAAGAATTTTCATTCTGTTTATGCTTTTTGCCTTAACAACTTTTAGGGCATGACTTTTCAGGTGAGATATGCCTAATCCTAGAATCATCAGACTCAGTAGAATGACGAGTTGGTTGTCTTTTCTTGAAGAATTTTACTGCAAAATGGTTTAACAAACAAAAAATTTAAGTTGAATAAATGTTTAACTAGTTCTTTGGTAAAATATAGTATTTTTTGGGTTCACTAATGATTTTAAACACTGGTTACACCAATTTAAAACTACGTATTTTTTGTAAAGCATACAAATAAATTTACTCTGTTTATCAAAAAAAATATTGTAAGCAATTCTAAAAACGTCTTATTTAATTCGAAATAATTTTCCGACAATATTTTAATTTTTAGTATAAATCCAAACAATTAACAATTTAATGTTGCTTTGAGAACTACATTGTATTTCATAGTCACAACAAGTCTGCAGAAAGTCATAACTACACGAGAAGCTTTGCTATTATTTAACCAAGTTATTTTACGATTATTGTCATTTACTGTATGCATGTTTTGAATTATTAACTGGAAACATTTTCATAAACAACGTTAGAATAATACAAGCTTTAATTATGATTTGTTGAGTCGGCAAGATTACTTTACTAAAGCTGTGAGATGAAATACGCTTTATTTATAAACAAATAATGTGAATGTGTTATTATTAACGATTGAATCAAATGTGTTTGTATTATTTAAAACTGTTTTGTAATGTACTTGTAGACTAAGAAAATTTTACTTATTGATATTTATTTAATGTTGTCATTTATTCTGATAAGCTGGTAGGCCTATGTTATTAATACAAAATATAATTGTTAAGTATTTTTTAAGTAAGTTTTTGTATTGGTTGTTATAAGAAATATGAAACAACTTGCAGCATGCCTGTATATCACCCTGCCATCAGAGTTTAAAGGTAGCACCTTTAAACTCGTTCGGGCTTCCTTAGCCGTTTCAACAGGTATGAGTGTGAATGGAGTGGAGTTCGCAGTACCACTTAGTTTTGTTCTATTTAATTGTGTTCAATTATATCCACCTAAATGTGTTATTGTTTAGAGGTAAATTAACGAGTATATTTACCGTTCCAAAATAACTATTTGAACTCTGTGCCGTTATGACAAACCATAAATCCAAACAATTGTATTTAATGTGATACTAACTAACATGTATGTTTGCATACCTTGAGTGTTTGCTTTTATCATATTAAATGTACAAATATGCAATCAGAACTGTTAATTGAACTGTTGACATGGCTTGTCCATTTCACTTTGTAAATGTCTTATTACTATCACAAACAAGATTTGTAGAGCGATTGACATTTAAATAGCTGGAATTCAACATTTTGCTATATAAACTTTCCAACACAATGCAATTAAAATTCAAATTAGAAACCTTTGAAAAGAAATGAAATTGAATTCTAGAGTAGAATATCGCCTATTGTTTTCTATATTTCATTGGTCTCAAAACTTTTTAGCTAAAACGATGAATCCTCCACTAAGTTCTAAGGGTTATCATATTAACACAGGCTACTGTATTGTTAAATTACGTGCAAATTTTCGTTTTGGTACTAACCGGGCGAGGGAGATATTTATGATGCAGGGTATTGGGTTTACTCCACTCTGTTCGTAATTTCGGTTGTTTCTTTCGGGCAAGAGTAATAGCGAATATGAAAAGCTATTACTGTACGTAACTTCTGAAGTCATCTTGATTCGCGAACTTTTTTAAGGTTTTTTTTTTGTTTTGTGGACTACATGTATTTGAACTACAGAACTAATACAGTTTTCAGGTTCAGAAAACTAGAACTTATATTGATGTACTCTTAAAACTCTGATTTCCATAAACTTTTTTGACACTATTTTATGAGATGATTTAATTTAGTAACTATGATCTTTTAGTAACTATGATCTATTATGTACACTAAGCTATAAATGGACTTTTAATAAAATTAAGTTTCAACAGGTATTTATAATGAGTTCTTGATTTTATATAAGGGCAAAGAGTGGTACGGAAATAACTTGTTTAACTAAATACGGTAGGTTTTTAATGGTGTAATAATTCCATATTTTTCTAAATAATGGTATAGTCAATATACAAAATTTAATGTTAATTTAATAAATAATGGACGCGATAGTAGGCATTTAATTTAAATACTGTACACTTGAAAAAGAAACTATAATACATTAAACAAAATTAAAATTATGTATATCATAGGTATTCATATTGTATATATTATGTTAACAGTACTGCAATTTATTATTAAACTTTATATTTAATTAATAAGCCACTGGTTTACTAGTAGTTAATTTATTACTTACACATTTGACTAATTAAAATAAGTAGAAGGTTACAGAAATGTTATTTTATTTTCTATCCGCATATTAAAAATGTTTATAAATTATTAAATAATTCACATAAAAACTGTTATTAATTAGTTTCATTAACTCCATTAATTAAAACGAAATTTGATCCTGCCCCATTAAAACGTGGAGCCTTTGTTTTTACCTATGAATGAAAGTAACTTGGTAACTCATTGTTAACGGTAATGTTCTTGGTGAAAGCAAAGTTATTACTATAGGCCTTAATTATAAAGTTTGATAAATTATGTCAAGCAAACAATATAGCGTCCTTGAACTATAGCTTGCAAAAGAAAAAGTCTAGTACCTTTAGTTTCAAATGAAATTCAAACATTGCAGTGTACGAAAATTGGAACATAATTGATTTACTTATAAAAAACTTTTTATCAACCAAACTTCAACGTTCTAAATTTTAAAGAACGTTCAAATTTTAAATTATAAAGAACTAAATATAAATTTCTAAGTATTCTATACTTAGAGGCTACAAGTAGTTTTTATTAAAACTTAGGATTGTTAAGGTTTCCAAATAGATGGTATTACAACTCTGAGACTGTCCTTATTTTGTATTCAACGCATGAAATACATTGGGCTGAAAGTAAACGTTATCACCCTCCCTAAGAACAAGGTGTGTTGCGTAAAGAAAAAATAATTACCACATTTTCTGAAATGAATAATAACGTATATGATTAGCAATATTGCTAATAATAATAATAATATTTGATTTATCTGAAAATATATTACTTGAATAAGTTAGTAAGTAGGATTAAAGTAATTAACTAAAACTTTGAATCTTACAAATAAATGTACATTAACCGATGCTCTAATTTCGTATTTAGTAGAAGTATTTTATTTGTAATCTATGAGTTTTAGTGAAAACTCATTTTTATAAATAAAACTAATTTTGCTATCAACACATATATATATATATCAAGAAATATAATATTTTAAAATCACCAATTTATTAACAGTTGAAGTCTCAAATAAGAGGGAATTTTGAATGATAGTCTATTAGTATATAATATATAGTAATAAAGTACATGTTTAAAGTTGTCAAATGAAACGGCAATTAGTTTTAACTCAGTTAAAAAGGGTAAACCAGAGATGTATATATGTGTTGTTGGTTAAGTCCTAGAATTATGTTTCTTATAAAATATATATTATTACTAGAGGTTCGCGTCGCTCACCAAACCCTGCGGCGACTTGTGTTGAAGAAAATGAAACAGATTACATTAATGTATAATCTGATAAATATATACCACTGATAATTATAATAGGTACCTAATGTAGGATAGCAGTTACCTAGATCTTGAAGTGACGCAATAGTGCCGGAGTTTTTGCGTAAAAGACAGGATTTTGTATACAACAGAGAGAAATTAACCTAACTTAGAAATGCTGTTGGTTGTTAATAACATTTAACTGATTCTAAATAAACTATTCTAATATTTTATTCTTAGAAGAAACTCGAGTATAGCGATAGCCTAAAATTGTGTTAAGCTTTTGATCCAAAACAGCTGTTTTATAACAACAGATGTTTGAATTTTAATACAACAAGTATTATTTATTCATTTATTTTTTGTTAGTGTTTGTTTTCATTTTCTTTCGTAACATAAAAAAATATTGTGAAATATAATAAACTAATTAAAAAATGTCTAAGTTAGTTGCTAAGGTAATTAATGAAAATTCAACAAACGTGTGTTGGTTCAGGATTGGCAACATCTAGAATTGTGTTGCTGATCTTTTGATTGAAATCAGCTGTTTTATCTGTTATATGGCTGGGAGTGCATCACATTATTTTGCAAAATCCTTGTGTTTGGTTTTATTTTGTTAACAAAAAACTAAAATGCTTTTGGTTGCGAATACTAGTAAACTGATTACAAATTTTCTAAGTAGGTTCCTTTGCTAAAGAATATAAGTGCATTCAACAAACATGAGTTGCTAAGTTTTTGACCTAAATCTGCTATTTTATCTGTAATGGGGCTGTGCATTAACCACAGTATTTTCACCAGTTTAAAGCTTTAAATTTGAAAAAATAAATAAAACCTTTCCTGCATCTATGACCCTATCAGGATACATCTTTAATTCTTTTAAATAGTTTTTGCTACACGTTTATTCTATATAACAGTCAGCAAAAACCGATTATTTAAAATATAACAATAACTTAGTTTTAAACGTATTCATATTCATTGTTGATAGCCTTAGAACTACATATATTATATATATATATATATATTATTTATATTTTGTCAAATGTAGTCAGTATTTGTTCTTTACCTTTTATGTGGATACATGTTACACAGGCAGCATCATCAGGCCAGCTATCTATGTACACTTAAACACTTATATATACACAACACATAAAGTTACACATATTTTCGTACATTTTTTGTACACGTCACATAAATAAATAGGTTTGTTCAGATTTGCTACACTTATGAGGTACCTCATTCTAGTGTACTTCCTTCAAGACTGATTTGGAAAGATAAAGGTGCAGCTCTGTTCTATTCTTATCAGATTGTACCTTGTAGATTTGCCCTACTAGATTTGCTTTGTCTCTTTGATTTTATGCTGTTGGCAAAATATTAGATCATAAAGGCAATTGGAAGCAAAATTCAATTTTTCATTTAAGATTTTTTCTGGATTGATTTTGTGGTGTTTATAAATCTCATATTCTTCAATGACGTTCATGGTGTGGCCTTTATTTATTTTATATATCACTGACATATTATCCAGTATGCTGGTGTAAGAATGCATGTTATCAATTAAATGGTCTGTGAATGCTGAGTTTGTAGTTCTATTGTTTCTGCTGCTAGGTATATGCTCTTTAAATCTTTCTTTAAATGTTCTGCCTGTTTGTCCGATGTAATATTTATCACAATCACTGCAATTTAGTATGTATATGCCACTATTGTTGTATAGGTCTTGGTTATTTTTTGTGTGGTTGAAATATTGTGATAAACTGTTTTTCATGCATCTATCCAGGCCCACTCGATATGTCTGGTGCAAAATTTGTTTGAAATCAATCGAATAGTTTTCGCTCTAGCTTTTTATACATACATACATACAGATATACAGATATACAGACAGACATTTTGTAAAAACCACTTTTTTGGGCTCAGGGGGTCCCAAAATGGATATTTCCACAACAATCTCAACGTCGATTTTTTTGCAATCACTATACTTTCTCTATACTATAGTATAGTGAGAAAGTAAAAACATGTAAGAACATAAATTAACTGACTTTTTATGAATAATTTATAAAACTTAACATATAGATTATTTACTTAAAATATAATATTTTTTCTGATCTGATCTTGTACTAATTTAACCGAATAACTAACAGACTGAAGAAACTAATTATAAGTTTTCAAACCAATTAAATAAAATGCTCTAGGTTGAAATAACTTTACTTAATGTATTGTAATCTGTTTTGAAATTATTAATCTCGAAAGCAATTATTTTAGTCTGTGTTTGTCCTTCAAAAAAAGGATTGACAATTTTACATTTCTTTTACCTCTATAGAGAGGTAATTTGTTTAGTCCTAAAAATATTTATTTGCTTTAGTGGATGATTTCTGTTGTGTCGTTGTAAATTAATTGCGAATAGATCTGATTTAGTGACTTAGTTCAATTGCACTTGAAATAAAACTAATAGTAACTACAAGTAAAAAGACATCTTTAATTATCTTAATAAATTTTAAACTTGTTTTCGTCCGCAATAAAGTACGTATAAACTAATACGATTCTAATGCTATTAGCCGGATTATTTTCCAGTAAGTTATGTTTTATAGTCCAAAGAATTGGCCTCATAAAAGTATTATACCCTAATGAAAATGAAGGATCTAACTACTTTATTTTACTATCTCAAATATCGTGGATATAATTTCTCACTTGAATTATTATGATTAAAACATGCAAAACACTTATCAATAACACTAACCTTTTTAATTTTTTTTATAATACCACATTTTAGATAACAATTATCTATTAACCATATTTGCATGCTATGTTTATTTACAAATTGAGGAATTCATTATAACGTCACTTTAAAAGCTCAAATATTATACCACTATGCCCACGCTTGATTCAGTAACACTATACAAACAATTTGATTGAATTTGCTAATTAACCTGTTTACAGGCCTATAGTTTGACTGTGTGTTTATGAAGCGTACACAATAATATGTACTCAGTGGTTAATTTGTAACATTTACGTCATGACATGTAAAGTGATTGCGACTGAATATGGAATAAATGAAATACAACAATAGGTTTAGTCTGGGAACGTGATAAAAAATACAATATGTTAATGACGCTGTGTGTAGGCTACTCGTTTTGGAACGAATTAAATATTACAATATAAATTCATAAAGTTCACTTTTCCACTTTCTTTTATTTACAAAATGTCATACTTGCCTCATGCATTTAACAAACATATATGTATGATATCTAATGTTCTTATCTCATACCTAATTTTATTTAACATATATTTATTTGTTATTTTGTAAGTGCTGTGATTAGTTAGAATACCAAGGATATCCTGTATGCCCATTTACTATCTAAAAGTGTTTTGTTTCTGTAACAGTTTATTTATTTATTACAATAATGCTGACACATACATGTAGGCTATGTGAAAAAGTTGAATATTATAATGTACAAATAAACATTGCTAATATGAAATACTTTCTTTAGTAAGAAAACCTTTTAGTAATTCGTTAACTCACAATTTCATAATTCTACTACTAGTTTATTGTATTATAACAGAGTTGTCTCTCTTATGCTAAATGTATAGAAATAATTGTATACTAATTTGTGTATAATTTTATTTTGTTGACTTCAGTAAACTAACATTCGTACGTATATAACTGCATTTATATTTTTTAGTAAAGCATAAAATTAGAATAAATGTTTTAGTGTCAAAATAACGGCTATTTGAGAAATGTTTAAATAAGATCCATACTAATTAATATATATTTACTGTATGCTCACTTTTATTCAAAGGTTTAATCTGAAAATGTCACATTGTACTTACTCTTAGGTTTACACACAAACTTGTTTAAATAATGTTACTGAATACTTATTACGTAGCGTTTAATTTGTATAGGCTACTGTGTGATGGTTCGATACCATAATTATTGTATACAAAACTGTTAAAATATTACTAATATTTAACAAAACATAGTATTGTTTACACTAATAAAGAATGTAGTATAGGACCTTATTCATTATTCACAATATACGGTATTTGTTAATATAAAAAGTTTCCCAAGCGAACAATGTATTGGATTTAGTTAAATTTTTAACAGTACAAGAATTTTCTATTTTAAAATGATTTTCATCTAAACAATGCTCAGCCGTAGCAGATTTATCAGATTTTTGTATTCAGGTTTTATTTTATCCATACTCTAGGGGAAACCCCGGCGTGCTCCGCCAGCCATACCCAGTTGGAACCTTCTACACACATAATAATGTTGTTTTATTTATAATAAAGGTGCAGGATTAATAATAACCACAAAGCTAAGGTGGTAAATCATGTTAAATGTTCAAATCAAATAATTTGGTACATTTCATAACAGTAGTTATAATAATTGTTAAAAGAACCAGCAAGCTCAGATCTACACTTTGAAACCCTAACCTAAAAGCTAAACAAATACAAAAATAATTGCTTTAAAGTTTAAAATCTGCTGTTACTGGAAATATTGCAGCAAACAGCTATTTTATCTGTTATTTTATCCAATTAGTAATAAATGTAAATACATGTGTTGGTTTATCAGTTTAAGCCTAACCTAAGAATTTTTCCGACTAAATTTACAAAATATTGAAATAAAAAAGGTCTTATCGAAATGAATTATAGCCTATGTTATCAGGGATACTGTAGCCATTTATTAGTAAAACTATTTTTCAGTCGGTTCAGTAGTTCCAGAGATTATTCCCTACATACAAACAAACAAACTTTACCTCTTTATAATATTAGTATAGATAGATAAGCAATTTAAACAATTTAAAAAAAACTTTTCCACTAGCAAGCAAAACCTTATATTTTCTATGTAGGACTTAATGTTAATGTATGTTAGTGCCTAAGTCATAATCCTAGCTGCGAACTAAATGCATTTCAACGCAGCAAACCAAACTAAAATTATTCGTACAATACGTGATTATATTTCTATAAAGTAATACATGAATAATATAAGTTAGGCTTTCTTATTTTGAAGTTAAGTGTTTAGTTCAGTGAAAAATACTTGACAATTTCTAACTTTCAGATGTATACAGGTTTTTGTATTAGAAAGAAATGCGACTTAAAAGTAAATTAATACAATAACTTACATGTAGAATACTCAGCATTAGTATTTTGATGGAGACAAAAAGTTAAACAAAAACACAAATACTTAATTGAAGCAAACTAAATACGTTAGTCAGTATTTGTTAATTTAAAAGCTATAATTTGTTCATGTAATAGTAGTCTACTAGAGTTCTGTGATTAAATGCTGGAACCAACCAAAAGTTAGAGAAATTGTTTCCAAGGAAATAGAACTTTCAAATCCGGCAACATTTATTTTGAAACGAATGTAACGTTGGAGTAAAATAATTAGTTTGACTAGCGCTCCGAGTTGGACATTTAATTTCCTCTGTTATTCTTCCAGAAACAATATTTCCAGCAGTGAATAAAAGGAACTATATTTTTTTGTTTTATTTTTTGTTTCTGCTTGGTGTTATTTCAATCGTTACTGTATAAATATCATAATATGTAAAACTAATTCATTAAATAATTCTAAATCACAAATTTTCTTTTTCTGTCTGTTTTTGCAGTTATAATTCAATTACAGAAAAAAAAATTGGTGCAGTACCAAATTGATACATAAAAAAGTACCAACATATACAAAATTAACAGTTCAAGAATCGTAGGTAAATAAGATTCATAAAGTAAGATATGAAGAATTTACCAGATAATTTGTGTGTGTGTGTAAAATATATACCTAACACATTTCCTTAATAAAATTACCTTTAATTCTTACAAAAGTAATACTCTTAATTTATACATGTAGAGAAACATATACAAATACAAAAATTACAATAAAACAGGATGTAGTGTATGAAATATTAAATTTATTTAAATAGTAAATTACTAATAAATTCCTAACCCTTGGTTTTATTTAAGTTATTTATCTATGGCAGGATATAACTCTCAAAAAACAAAGTACTACAGCCGTCTTACAACACATAGATGTAAATTTATACGAATAACTACTATGCATTAGTCATTAAAATATAATGTAAAATGTCTTATAACATAAACAAAGAAAACTCCTCTAACTGCTGTTTTACTTTATGCATTATTATAACATTAACTAAATTGATACGAATAAATTAATTTCTAAAATGTACATAAATAATTAAATTTTCGAATATTTTTTAACAAATGTTGTTAAATATTTTACTAGAATAAAATACATCTAAGCACTTCAAGGGTTTAAAATATTTTAATACTGAAAATCATAATACGTTTTTGAAGTGATAACTTCTATTGGCCCGTTGGGCACTTTCGACTTGGCTATGTTTTCGAAATCTCGCGTCACGCCAGATTTCTCGCGAGATCTTGCATCACGCCAGATTTCCCGCGAGATCTCGCTTCACGCCAGATTTCTCGCGAGATCTTGCATCACGCCAGATTTCCCGCGAGATCTCGCATCACGCCAGATTTCTCGCGAGATCTCGCGTCACGCTTTTGTTTAGACACAAGTCAGATCGTGGAGAGGGAATATTATTAATACATTATTTACATTTATTAGCATAGCAATCAAATTAACACATAAGAATTAGTTAATATAATATAACAGCTGATTTCGCCCATCATCTGTAATTTCTTAAACAAAACCCAGCGTAGATTATATTTTGGGGTTATGTTTACAACTTCAACCATTAAAATTTCTTGTGATGTTAATTTTCTTATATATTAGTTATACAACTAATGTAGGCTTCTATAACTATAAGTTATATGGGCTTCTACACGTTATAAGATTTGCTTTGGGGTTATAAACTGTATATAAAACTAACCTTTGATCATCAATATATTCGTTTATACAAATTTAAAGAAGGATACCTACTGTTTAACTTCGCAAACATTCGTACATCTTTGTATAACATATTTGATTATTAATTTCTTTACTGTAATATTAACAACTTCTAAATCATTTGATCTATCAATATGAAATAAAAGGTAACTAAAAGATAATATTTTTACCTTTCTTTAAATATATAATAACGGATATAAATAAACAATTTGAACAAATAGGCCTACAGTTTTATAATCCTTATAATTGTACACATTTACCGAGTTAAAAATCCCCGTAGTCATAGAAGTTATCACTTCCAACGTGTGGTCTTAAGCACACCCAGTTAATTTTTTTTAATCTATTTTGTTAATTTAATAAAATATTATTTAACTAGGTAAAAAGGGCCTCCCGACGTCGGAGGTTTCAGATTGGTTAGTAAAAAAGTCTTAAGACAAAATTAATCGTCATAAGTATTTATCAATAGGGCTGTAACCTAAAAAAAACTAAAAAACAAAATGTAAACATAAATATTTACAAATAAAATAAAATTTGCGTATAATAATTATTTTTTTTATAATAATGAACACATTTTTTTGTTTAAAATAAACCACTCCAAAATCGGTGCTCTAGATCTTCAGAAATAACTGTTAATATGGTTGCGACTTAAAACGCAAAAAATCCAAAATTATCCGTTGTAAATATATAACGATGAAATAAAAATGACATTGAATCATTTTTTGGTAGCAATAAAGAAATTGTTTTCATTAAAAACTAACCACACGATGTCGGTAAGGCAGATCTGCAAAAATAGGTATCAATAGGGTTGTAATCTAAAACCAAAAACTTCAAAAGTGCTCTTATAAATATTATAACGATGAAATAAAAATTTCATTTCCTAATTTTTAATAATAATGACAACATTTACTTTCATTTAAAACAAACCGCATACAAATAGGCCATGTAAATCTACAGAAATAGGAATGAATAGAGTTGTAACCCAAAACCCAAACAGATGCATTTATAAATATAAACATATATTTAATAATTTTTTTTATATTTGTTTTCCATTAAAACAATTCGCTCGAAATTCCGTCCAGTAGATCTACAAAAATAGGTTTTAATATGGTTGTAACATAAAAAAGTGTCCTTATCAATATAATGATGAAATACAAAATGTTTGTTTAATAATGACAACATTTTCTTTCATTAAAAATAAACCGCACGAAAATTGGCCTCATCTCAAGAAATAAGTAGGAATAAGTGTTAATATAAAACCAAAACAACACAAAAAGTACTCTTATAAAAATATAACGATGAAATGAAAATGGTATTACATAATTGTTTGATAATCATGGCAATATTAATTTAAGTACTTAGATGTATTTCATTCTAGTAAAATATTTAAAGACATTTGAAAAAAAGTTTTCAAAAAATTAATTATTTATGTACTTATTACAAATATATTTATTTATATACATTTTTGTATTTTAAAAAAACCTCATGAATATCGGTACGGCACATCTCCAGAAATAGGTATCAATATGGTCATCAAAAGTTTTATGCCTATGCTGAATTATTATATTATAAGATAATACACTAAAGTTTTATTTTACAAAGATAAATACATATTTACTTGCTTAAGGATCTTTAGGAAATATACAACATTAATATTTACTTTAAACAGATAACTGAACATGAAACAAATAAATATTAAACAATATTTATTTGTTAATTATAATAATTGAGGTAGGTGTTTAAAATAATTTACAACAATCATGCTCAGGATGTAATTAAAGAAGCCGTATTGTTTATGTAAAATAATTTATCAAATTTACTTTACATTTTGTAACAAAGGTACGTAGTAATTACTTTACTTTTAGAAGAAGAAAACTTTCCTGCAATCCTGAAAGTGAACTATAGTCTCACCATTTAATCAGACGAGCTTTCACTTCTTTTGGTAAAACAATACACTTATTTCTTAATACAAAAGAATCCTCATTAATATTACTTAATTTCGGTTTAATGAAAGATAGACTTGAGGTTGTCGTACTTGGAAGAAAATTTTATTTGCAAAATCTGTATTTTTCAAACAGATTGTGCAAGCAATTGTGCCAACTAGTTGGTTACTAGTACACTCTTGAAATAAAATAGCATTTTCATATTACAATAAAGTAGGATAATTTATAAAAGTGAATCAAACACAAACTCAAATATAAATATTGCCATATTTTAATATATGCATAGTACGTACTAAACTATTCAGTCACAGAAGATAGGAATATATTATTTATGTTTTATGATTCCATTTTTGCCTATAGAACAATTAAATTTAAATTGGTTTGAGCACACCTTGTCAAAAGTTGTTCAGGTTATGCTACTTTTTCATTAATACAAATAAAAACCTATGACTTTCACGAGGTATGCTAAAAATTATTATATAAATTATATCTGCTAGGATAGATACGATCAGTTTGAGTACAATTTTCCTCCAATCCTAGCTTAATCCTTTTATTTGATTTCGTTGACGCGTTTCGGAGTACTGAAATAGGTCTCGAGAATGGAGGAACTCCGAAACGCGTCGACGAAATCAAATAAAAGGATTAAGCTAGGATTGGAGGAAAATTGTACTCAAACTGATCGTAAGCTAAAAGAATAATGTTTTACTCCTCTTACAGTCTATGACTGTATTTGACAAATAATTACTGATTACAACATTTGTATTCTATTTTAAACATCACAATGGTTAAAAAAATTTACTAAAACTGTAAATAATTGAAATGGATAAACCACTATATTATTATATATCTTCTTATACTTCTTCTCTTGGTCACTAAACAGGTGTTTGCATTTATTAACCATCATTTTAATTTGTTGGTTGTATTTAAAGGTCGGATTATTTTTAAATTCTGTTATTTTATTTTAAATAAAGTGTTGCTGATGTATCTGTTCTTGTCCATGATTACTGTGGTGTTGCCTTTGTCAACCTTTGTCATAATTATGTTATTTATTTGAAGTTTTTTATATATTCTAATAGCAACAATTTCTTCATGATAGGAAATTAAATTCTTAGGTGTTTTGTTATTTCTTCTAGCTACAGAGTTTAATTCATCATTTATGAGTATCCAATTGAAATTCTATTTGTCTTTGGACAAAGATTGAATTGCAGAATCAATATCGTTAAAAGAGTTCTTCAATTTGTCCTATTTACTGAGTACGTTGTCCCTTATCTTATACAATCATTTCGTGTTTGTCAAATGTAAGGTTTATTAAATTGATAGTTCTGGGATAGAATTCATGTTTACATTTGATTGTTTTTGTCTGCCGTTTTTGCTAATCTATCAAGTTGTTTAGTTTTTTGTTTACTGTAGTAATCTTCCGAATGATATGTGGCTTTTATTCTAAGTTCAATTTATTGAAGTAACAATCTAATCTCTACCTTATTCAAAATATTTAACAATTGCAAATACTATATGCGTTCTGTAAAATATTGCATTAAGTAAATTTTGTATTTAATCATTCTATATTACGTTCTTTATCCAAATTTCTCTGCTGCATTTTTAGTTTTTATTACTGAACTAGATTTGTTACAGAAACATAATTCGGAGTTAGCCTTGGCCATGCAAGTTTTATTAAATCGTGTGTATTGTGTTACCTTGTTTAATCTTGGTGTTCAATAGTAGTTATGTTAGTAAATCTTCAATTAATTACTGATTTCAGAAATGTTTCCAAATAAAAAAGTAGCCTAATTTCGGTTAATTTTTATTTAGATTAATTTTTCTGTAATTTATTTTAATCGAAATTACACATGTTTACACGATGTTTATTTTTTTACGATATTAATTATTTTATAATTAAAATATATTAAATACACTTATCTTTGAGGCATAAAAACATAGAAGCATTTTCTAGATACTCATAAATTATTCTAATTGTATATTTTCAGGGATTGTAAAATAGTCGTATACAGTTATCTATGGATTACATTAATTAACTCTATGTATTCAGTTACATTCTTGGTACACAATATTGTTTATCTATGGGTCTGTACTAGTATATGAGGGATTATTATTAACATTTATGTCCGAAACAATGAAGCTACAGCTATTAACGCACCAGACTTACCCCATACTCTCATGCAGATACACAACTTGTTTATGGTAATATTGTTTGTGTTCCTGAAGCTTACACAATGTATACATTGTATCAAAGTCTAGATCTGCATTACAGTGGTATTAATGTTAGTCGAACGATTACAATTTTAACATTTGTAGTTTTGGAAAGACTGAGCAAGAGTTTTTAATTATTGGTGTTAACATATAAATTACTTTAATGTGTATAACAATATATTAAAACACGTAATGCTATAATGTATTTTAAATTTTTTATTTTATAATGGAATTTACATATAACTGAATGGATTGTAAATACATTTCTAATTATAACACGTTAGTGGCTTTTAAATGAGTACCAACTACAATACCATCTATTTTAAAGTGTGATTATTAAATAATTAAAAATAACAAATTTTTTTGTAATTTCAACAATTTATTTAATTTTTAGGGTTAGAAAAACAATAATGATTAAATATAAACAATGAAAAACTTATATATAATGTAACAATATGAATGCATAAAGATTTATTTAAAGTAACTACTTATCAAAACGTTTAATATTTGAATAGCAAACTGAATATTGTAGACGGCAAGTCAAAATATATATTTAACTATTTATACATAAATATTCCAATGCTTTAGAAAATAATACCTTAGGAATGCATAATAAATTGTACTTTATCAGAAGTGGACAATAGGATGTTGGTTAGGTTTGAATCAAAAATAGATTTACTCGTTCCATTTAGTACCTGCTTCTAGTGTCTTAGTGAAATATAGTAGGTATAAAACACTGTAATAACACGAATGTGGGTAAAAAGGTTGCAGGGACTATCCACTGATTAACTGGAGACGCCACTAATATAGAGTTTGCACTATTCAACTCCAGTCTACCTGTACAAGAGCATTTTGTGCTCAGTCGAACTATCAATTTCCAAGCGTGTAATAGACTAGACAGAAAGTAAAACTGAAACAGAGAAGGAGAAACTGCTAGATGGGTGGACATATTTGCCAATTTACGTTTTTGATTTCAGTTCTCAAATCCCTATGCGTAAACTTATTGAGCAGTCTGTTTTGAATCCGTTTATCGTTTTGTTTTTATTCAGTGCTCTAAATATCAAAATTTGATTTGTCATGTAATTGAAATCAATAAATTGAAAACATGTTTGTGGGACAAGACGGACTCACATCTCGGAGTATGATGAAAAGGCATAAAAGGCGAGGGTTAAATGCAAACATTATATCTTACGCTAAATTTATAAAACATAATCTTAAAACAAACTTTATCTTTAGGTCTTTTTTTATAAATCTAGATGTAATCTGTTGGTTTTCATCTTAAAAACCACTTTTCTTCTATTTTAAATTTCGGTGGTACCAGTACTCCCTGCTTCTCGACACTTTTCTCAAATATCTCATAAACAATGTTATAAATAATTAAACATATATATTTTCAACCCTACCAACCAACCATAACCATCATTTATCGACGTCTGGGGTAATTCTCAACTGACTATACTAAGTCCTAAATGTTCTGTACATGACAGACACTCATACTGAGTGTTTCTTATTTTTGCACATCCGACATTTTCTTGTGAGATTCGATTTGAGTTAGGTTTTAATTTTGTTATTTTAATATTTGTATAGCCAGAAAGCAGGGCAAGAGGGAATGCAGGATTTGGAAAATCTGGTAAAAGGGAAATTTTAACATTATCGTGAAACTCAAAATGTTAAATTTTTTTCTTCCTTTTTAATCTAAAGGTTTCATTGATCAGGTAATGTGCATTTACCAGTATCATTTGGAAGACATGGATAAACATTTTCCTATACCATCTTAGGGTTATGCGATCTACGGGGTTAATAGGCCTGCATTTGGTAAGACAGGTCAACGCCTTTCATGAAACCATTGTATTTTACTATCGGCAATGGTTTTTGTGCATCTTGGTTTTGTTTGTTACTAATCGTAACAATATCATTTTCATGTTAGGTTGAAACATATAGAATAAAAATGTTAAAACATTAAAAAAGGACTAATAAATGCACAAAATTGTAATCAGGACAACGAACATAAATACAGCAGTAAAAAACAGGCTGGAAGCGCGAACTTATAACTACGCACTTTTTATATTTTATACCATCCAGTTAGTTGCCGGACAAACCAACATAATCTCAAACTAAACATGGTAGTGTCAAGGACTTACCAAACAAAAATTCATGGACACTAGGGCGGAGTACCGGTACTACATGCGCATGTAAATAGACCCTGCAGCAGTGAACTTGTTGGAACAAATGGTCATCAGGAAAAGACAAAAAATCATTTAAAAAAATGCTTTAATTGGTATATGAGAGTTTAAGAAAACCAATGACGATGAATTCATAGTATGGTACTTTAAAAGGTAAATTATTAAGTGAGAAAATTTTAAATCTACCAGTATCTGAAGGGCATATGAAAACTTTGAATTTATCGCCTTCAATAGAGACACAGCAGGACTGGTATCAGGTCTATTCCCGATTGCGCATTGTACAAGCGCCAACTTTGTTTGCATCCATCCAAGGTCATTTTTTTAAGTGACCTACCATTGCAAGGCTAGTATCACGCAAATATAATGCGTGCAGAGATGAAAACAAAATTTGCGTCCATTCATAGTATTTTGCTCAATTTTGTAATCAGTCGTAGATAATAAACTTTTAATAGTAAAATTGTGATTATTTTGCTTAATACTTACCTGTAGGCCTATATAATACTTGAGTATTTACCTGTATTATTCCATTATTTTACTAAGACTTGGTGTTGATATGACTGTATGAAATAATGACTGTATTATTTTATGTTTTATAGCTTAGAATATAGAATAACAAAAACATTGATTTAAGTTTGCTTCGATGTGTAAATAGCAGTTTTCTTGATTGAT
>JAGFPH010000540.1:125508-144284 GCA_018207615.1 Philaenus spumarius
GTCTTAAGCTGACCCATTGTTTTTTTTTTCTTATGAGCACGTTAACCTAATTTTACCAGTTATTTATTAAGTATAATAATTAATGTAGAAATTAAAGTTTAATGGTTTTATAATAGTTTATTGATTTAAAGTTGAATTTACTTCATAATTCAATTTAATCTATGTACAGTTGTTTGAAACTTGTTCTTGTTACACATAATTAAGGGAGAAGTTTTTGAAAGTTGTTCAACTCTGTGAATGTGTCAACAAACAATTATAAAGTTGCTTTTACATTATTTAAAAAACTTTAACAATAAATATCTTGAAAAAATTCCATCATTTATGGAATTTAAATATATCTAATTAGCACTTTTTGGTTTAGAAATATGTTTACCGTTAATTTTACGATAACTATAAATAATTACTAGCTAACACAGAAGTATGCACTTTACCTCTTCGAAAGAAAATTAATAATATTTAATTGCTAATACAAGAGCTTGATAATGTATTATTTGACATGAATAATTCAAGTAAATCCCATTTACACAATTTTATGACCAGTTTTATATGCTTTTTAGGTCACATAAATAAAATAGTGTAACATTTAATTCAAGTAAATACTTTTTAGTGCTATAAATGGATTAAAACGTTTTCCTTTAATAATTTAATTTAAAGTTAAATATAGCTCCGAGTGTCAGTTCCAAGCAGATTATTAACCTTTGACAGATAAGTATTTAAACCAATTAACTATTCGTTTTCTCTGTTTGAATTTATCTCGATTTGGTCGATTAACTAAAAACTTGATCAATACTTAAGGTCAATATTTTCGTTTTCGTTTGGTTTTTCATCCTTAATGTCAAATAAAGAAGGCGTTTTTTGTTAATAATAATAAAAAAATAAGTAGTACATCTAATTGATCAAAGTTATTGCAAAGAATGTATATTTAAAACGTGCTAATAAGTATTACATTTTTTTTTTTAACTTAGTTTTATCTAATAATCCCAAATTTTAGTTGAATAGCATATAGTTTCTGGCTTAGTACTCTTTCTGAATAGATTACTGAATAATTCGAATGCCAATCTTAGAACAGTAGCTAAAATAATTATTTTACACTGCAGTTAGAACCAAATGTCCCGTGCTTTAAGGTTAGTTATTCTTTCTCATTAATTTCTCTAACATCTGGTTGCAGGTATTTTGCAGATATTTTGTTATTAATATTGCTTACATTTTGTTACAAATATTTTCAACAATTTAACCACCGGTATATATATAGTGCTCTTTTATTAATACATTATTATAATGGAAGATACTTATTTGAACACAATTTAACTCTGTGTTAATTGTGTTTTTTTTTATTATAGGAATTTTAATCTCTAAATTATACAAAATAATTTTTTTCAGGTTTCACGTGCTGAATGTTACCAATAATTTTTATTTAAGTGAAATTGAACATAAGTTCATTTATGCTTTAATATAATTAACAAAATTGACTTTGTGTGAGGCTTTTGTCTGCTGTACATATTTTTTATTAAACTTAGCAAATGTATTTCCCTTTTTCCTCACTACTTTCCTCAAATTTGCCTTACTTTTTATATTAGTAAATTTTATTTGAAGTTACATATCCTGTTATTCTTGTGGTTGGTGTTAAATCGTAGTTTAAATAACACTAACAACCATTTTTGAAGATATCGATTATTTGGCAAGATAATCTAATCTATTAACATATTATCTGAATTAAATGAGAAAATTCATGGAAGATATCATTTCTTAAAAATCGATATCCTGTGATTTGATAATTACCAATACTTTGATGAAACCTTGAGACGTCATAGAAATTGAGGCAATATATAATAAAATATCAATCTATGTAACAACGAATGAAAGTAATTAATTGTAAAGGTATCTGTTTTAAATATTTTACTGTCGGCAAAATAAATTAATATTTGCCTACTCTTACGTCCTTCAACATTCTTCGATTAAAATGTGACGGATGTTCTTGAGAAACAGTTATTTTGTAAATTATTACGGGATTGACACGCAAGTTCCATAACAACCATAAACTTTGGGGTTCAAGCTGTGTCAACTCGATAGTGGTATTTAGGCAAAGTTTTGAAATTAAATAGCAAATTTGAATAGTATCTGTAACCGTTTATAGGACACGATATATTTTATGTTTACTGATTGAGTATTGTGTATTTGAAACAGCGTTCAGAGTAAAACTAAACTCCTTAAGTAACCAAATGAGCTTTAGGTAATGGAAAGGTTAAAATGGCACTAAACTGGAAATTAAAATGGAGAAGAAACATATGATACTACTGAGAAAATTTCTAAAATTGTGTTTTAACAAGTAAATTATAAGTTATTATATGTTTAACTCCACTGACAGGATAAAATTAAGTTTGAGATATAAGCACAGTTTACGAGTGTTACTTAACTGGAAACATTTTCCACCTTCTGAAGTAATATCACGTAGCTTGTTTACTTAGTGGTTTACTTTTACCATGTAGGGTATAGAATGTGAATAAAACATATAGGGAAAATGATATAATATGTATTGGGAATAGAGCGGGAATATTTAATCATTTGTACTTTACGTTTGTACCTGTAAAAGGGTAGATGGTCTGTGAGTACTTTATAAGATTTTGTGTCTAATTGCAAATAAGCTAATAGCTTTATCTATACACTTAAGAGGCTTTGACCCTGACTGAATTACTAAATGACTTACTAACTCACTGACATAGAATCGACGTGGATCAAAAACTACTTAAGATACAAATACGCAAATTCGAAGGTATATTCTCATGTGGTCATAATATGATCACACCAAAAAAGGATTATTAAAAAAATTGTATTTTAAAGTATAAAAATAGTAAAAGTTCTAATAAAACAGTTGTTTGGATCAAAAGCTAAAAAAAAACACGTGATTTTGTTTACATTCACTACAATAGTAACCGACTTAGCAAATTTAGAATCAGTTTGTTACTATTTACAACCAACAGATTTTTAGGTTATAAAAACAAACACAAACGAAAATCAACGAAAAATGCTTACCATATTGTAGTTTAGTTCAAAATTCTTTTGTTTCATATTATAAATAAAATTGCTGACTTTTATCAAAAACTTATCATAATTTTAGGTTAGGCATTTATTTGCAAAAAGAACAATTTTAGAATTACGTAAATATTCTTTACAAATAACAGTTTTTTTTTAGATTAGGTAAAAGGCTTAGTATATTTTAAGTCATACATATGGCGTTCACTATGTTGTTTCTTCAGGTGGTAATTTTTTTTTTATGGTGAAGTTACAACCCATGCCGCAATTCAAATTATTGGGATAGTCGTTTCTAATTTGATCCCAGTCGTACTTAAGCTATTTATAGGTCACCGCTCAGTTGTCATTTTCGAGAAAATATAAGAGTATACAATAATCTGTTTTCATTGGCTTAGCCATGGGTCACCACCGAGGTTGGTAAGTGAAGGGAGCAGGGGTGGAGCCTAAAGTACTACATAGTGGTGTAAACTACAACGTAAATACCCAATAAAATAAGTGCGAAGATAAATCAACTATTTTATATAATCTATATAAAAGCGATTTCTGGGAATATATATACAATATTAAAATTTAATTTAAAGTTGAAGAATTATTTAAGCTGTACATTTTTATACAAGACGTTTCAAAAAGAAGCACATTGGAAATGACATGCACTATGTGCGCTAGTGTTACTCAATCAACTATTCTAAAATATCTATTGGTATAAAAACGGCAATGGTAGGACTAATGGGCAGTGGTTAATCACATTTAATTTTCATCCATTGCATTTACAAATTTTACGATTTCCTTAAGCACTTATACAAACCCCGGCCAACAAAAATTGCGTAAAAACCAACATAAAACCCTGCTGGGTGCCTCGCATATCTAAAATAATGTACACATAGCAAAAATACCATACATTCTGAAACAGCTATTACAAAAATGTTTTCCTATGAGAACCCTTCATTTACATGAAATAATCCATTCTTGTGGCATACCCAACATTTATAAGTTTTTTTATTCCCAATTTCAAACGGATTATCGTAGACAAATAGTGAATTTTATGGCCCACGGAAAGGTACATATTATGCTTTCTCAGCACTTTTTAGAAAAAATACGTTGCATATAAACAAACAAATTTAACCATCTTATTTCGCCATCTTGTTCCCAGTTTAATAGCTTGTTTAAAACATCAAAATAGTGACTAAACAAATAGTCAAGTTATTTGTATGAAACAAAAACAATTTTTTTGACTAAAAGGGAAATGGATAAACAACCATAATAACAAAATTATATTTGGTCAAACAATGTACAAAAATCAAACAATTAGAAAGAATGTTTAGAATTCAAAGTCGTAAAGCTTACAGAGAAGCTAATTTATAAACAATCTTGAGGCTTAAAAACCATAATGGTTCAACGATTTAATAATTGTATACAATAATATATTAACAAACGCAATTCGTATTAAAACTGGAGTTTAATGCATTTATTGCAGATTTAGATAAACTTTAACTTGATTCCAGAAATAATGCAACAAATAATATATATATCCAATCTTCAATATATGCTTGCCATTTATTGGAAACAAATTTTACGATTTAAAGTTTGTTTACAATTATTAATCGACATTTAGGACGTTTATTTATAGTATAGGCCTATTGTATTATCTATATATATACAGTATATAATCCAAATACCACTCACTGACTCACTCATCACGAAATCTCAAAAACCACCGAATGGATTGGAATGAAATTTGGTATGCAGCTTCCTCTAAGGCCCTATGTGCTCGCTAAGAAAGGTTTTAAAAAAAATGTAATTTTAGGGGTGTTTTGGGGTAAAGTTACTAAAACTCCCGATAAAAAATACATAGCGTAATATATTTATTGAAATATTTTTTTGGTAATAAACATTTAACTTTGATTTGTCTAACCGTTCAAAGCCGGATCGGGCCAGCTAGTATATTATTTATATATGCATATATATAATATATATGCATATATATTTATATATGCATATATAAATAAGACATATTTACCAGTTTGTAATTGTAAACAATATGTTATTGTAATTGTTATTCCAAGAAATATAAAAATCGTATATTGCCTCTGAGTGTACACATTTTAAGCTCCATCGGAAGGTTTTAAATAAAATAGTGATATGAGTTTTTTTTGTCTTCTTATTCCTTATACTTTATTGATGCATTTTTTATACATATTTTATACTATTTATTCAACATCTCTAAATAAGGAGATAAATAATTAATGTAAAAACATGTATTTGTAATTTGTTTAGTGGTGATACAATATTTTAGTGTTTGTCAAATTGTGGCACAATTAATTTAAATAATGTCAAAACAAAAAGCTTGATTGTACTCGTACCATATCTTAATTTAATTTATTATATCTTCAATTTGAGATACAAACAAATTACATTTTATGCATGTGGAATATTAAATTTAAACTACAACATAAAGGGATTTATATTTTGTGATAGTTTTATTAATGGCGTTATTTAAATACATGTTTACCCATAAATACAAACTGTAACTATTTTGGTATCGTGAGATAATATATATAAAGACTATGCACATTTAAATCATTTTCATTTTCTTGCTTAATTAATTACTGCGAACTTCTAGCTAATAATTAAATTGTTTTGATGAATCACATATCTGCTCCTAGTAGCTTAACTTGAAACCTGATTGAAAATACTTTATGCAAATTCAGGTTTATTTAGTAAACCTACTACAAAACCATTGAACTATGAACTGGTTTATAAAAATTTGCATAAAAACCATAATGTTTTAAATAATTATAGATAACTTGTTTTTGTATTGCTTAGAATTAAATTTCTAATACTAAAGAACTAATTTGAAAATACAATACTTCTAAAAATCAAAGTGCAGTTATTTTTTTCGATACATTCGTATTTACGTTTTAGGACCATGGAATTTTTCAACAGTACTTACCACGTAAGTAGGCTATATATAGTCACTGGTATTTTCCAACATGACTTTCGACGTCCGTATATGCGGACTTTGGCAATAAAAGAGTTACAGTGTAACTATTGTTTAAAATAGTACAGTTTTAACTATCACATTCTAAACAATGAACTATAATGTGTAGCATTGTAAGGATATTTTATAATATACTGAAGTAAGCATATATCTACATAATAATATATGAGACAATAAATGTTTGCCATTCTACGACTGTAATTTAGTTTTGAGTTCAGTTGTTCGCTGACAAAGTTAGGTATATAATTTCCCGCAAGGTTTAGAATTACGTTAAACCATACAAACATTCAGTTTTAAAATTATTATAAGTCTGGGTAATAATTATTATAGATAGTAATTTCTTCTGTTGATCAACCGCACGTTTTAATCTGTTTACGGAAAGAGTAAAGGGAGTTTCAAATAAATTCTCAGGTATTAACCTTTGTGCTATTTTAAGTATTAGGTCTATGACCTGTAGCAATTTTATTATTATCTCATAACACAATTCTATATATTATGTCTAACTTACATATTTAAAAATAATATATTCAAAGATATGCGAAGAGATTTAAGTGAGGCTACATATTACACGAATTCAAAATATAAAGACTAACTCTTTACTAATGTTACATTAATTTTCAAACCTGTTTTAGATTATTATTTATTTTTAGTTAAGACTGTTTTTTACCTAATCTTAATCGAAATTTCCATGCTATAATTAAGGTACATTCACAATTTTAAAATTACATTTCTTTTATTTCTCTCTTCATATTTGTGTAGTGCAATAGCTTGTATCATTAAATATTATAAACTAGTGTAACTGTATTAAAAATGTGTGCGGTTGTGGGACCCTCGACAGGAACAAAGTTCATCAAGCCATTTATTCAATTCTTTTACCAGCCTTAACGGCAACATACACTCGTAGTTTTAATCTTTCAATTGCCGTTTATTATTAGTTTGTTTTTTATATAAATATTTACTGTTTCAATACGTTTAATGGTTATAATAAAGGTGTAGAATTAATTATAACATCGATTCTAAGATAGTAAACACAGTAAAATGTCCATTCATTGTAAATACATGCAATAAACATAAAATGTTGGTTCATTAGTCTAGGCTTAATCTAAAATTATTGTCTGTATGTTTAATTTATTTTACCTGAAATTAATTAAATATACACACAATAATTTCTGGTTAGGCCTAAACTGATGACCCAAAATTTTATGTTTATTGAATGTATTTCAGCGCTTGACAATAATATCTGAACATCGCCGGATTGAACGATCTTCTCTTAATTTAAATTGATGAACCAAAACACATGTTTAATGAATGTATTTACATTCATTGCCATAGCAACCAATTTGATAACTCTTTTTAGTTAGGCCTACTCGTATTTTTTATATTTGTCATTGTCATAGCAATCAATTAATAACACTTTTTTTGTTAAGCATCATTTTTTATATTTTAACTTCTACCGCAGCCGGCGTTAATAAACTTCATTTAAAATAATGCAGTATAATTAGTTTATACTAATAAGCATGCTTTATACAAGAATGCTTATTATTGAAAATGTATTATTAATCTCAGGGCAGTAGGCCTATGTGTTGAACATAAGAGGTAATCCCTAAGTTATCCCGAAGAAGATATTTAAATTCAAACCTCACTTAGGAGAAAACTGAATTCCAATTCATATAAATATATACAGCTTTTCATCAATGGAAGATTATTTATTACCATTAAATTTAAAAATCAATGACAATATGTTATACTATTTGAGAATAAATGAAGTGATCAGATAGCAATCCAAAGTTTATAAACAAGTAATACTAGCTATATGTAGAAAATTAACTAGCACCAAAATAGTAATAGAAAGTATATTAGTAGGCCTATGTAAATAATGTACGGTCTCTACAGTTGATAATTGCAGACAAAAACATTTATCACCTTAGCTGCAAGGAATAAATAAATATTAATTATACATAAATTTAATTGAGAGGTTTTAATATATACACTTATATAGATATTGACATACATATATATGAATATATATATACACCATACCCCGCACAGGCTTAAGGAAATTTATTTGCTATTTTTAAATGTTCTTGTATTAGGCCTACTGTCTTAAAATAATTTATTTTTCGAATATCAAGTAAAAGAGTACGATACTAAAACCATCGGAGTTTACAGAAAGTTGTACTTTCATTGTTAGAATATTACAATATATAATATTAGTATATAAATTTAACCATACTTGGTAAGAAACAATCATACACTAATTGACATTGAAAGTTATTCCAGCACTATATTTCAACCCTCGCGCTTGCTGCTCTCCTAACGATAAAGTTTAAATGCATAGCTGTTACCTCGCCTTGCCTTCTCTGCATACAAACTAGAGATAGATAATCTGCAAGCCCTGAACATTTTACAAAAATAACACACGTTTTATGTAAAGTGAAATAAAATGTAATCTACACCTTTATCGCATGCAAACATTTGTTGAAATATATATTTTGGATATATTGTACTATTATGTAGTTCGGCAAACTTTAATTTAACTTACAAGTTTTAAGCTACTTTTACACAGCTAGTTCCTAAGCTACCACTTTTAAAATAACTGATTACGATTTAACAACAATTTATAAAATGTTATGCAGCTATTTATGTATTATCCATTTTTGAACAATGTTTACTTTTGCTGTACGTTTTGTATATTTTAAGTTATGTTTTGTACCAATCTTACAAAATGATTAAATAGGGAATCGGAAGCAATACTGGGCCACATAGATTGGTCATGTTCAAAACTTACCTTAAAATTTAAATTCACCAAACGTAGGAATTTTTCAGCTGATTACTCACAATTCACAAGATACCTAGAGGTTAAGTCAATAAACCAAAGGACTAGATATAAATTTTGGCTTTATTAACCAAAATGTAAAAAAAAGTTTATATGCCCTTAATAAAGAGTAATTAATTATTTATTTGCCCTTAGTACAAAGAAAAACATCAGATTTAAAAAGAATGCATATATATTTAATTTGAATTTTAAAAACCCTCCCCAAAAATAAAAAAAAATAAAAAACCCTCCCCTTTAATAATGATACAGAAATTATACAGAAAAGATTAAACAAGATTTCAAAATTTTAACATGGATTTGTTTAAGAATAAATATTTATGTCGTTGGCCAACTGTAAAGCTAGATATAATTAAATAAATAAAAATAATAAGAATTATGAGACGTCTCTCTATAGAAAAAAAGGTATATACATTTTCCAATGTGAAGCCCTTAGGGCTAAGGTCCGAAGTATGCTATAGCTTGCTCCTCCCAATATGATTAAATACAAAAAACATGTCTTATATACTATTCATTTGCAAAACACAAAATACAAAAACACAGCCTATTCGAAGTTCATTATAAAGTCCACTGCAGATTTTTTTAAGTAATTTACCAATTTTTCTAGTTCATTGCTATATAAGTAAAAGCACAGTCGGTGAAAAATATCTAGTTAAGCTCCCTGAAGAAAGTTGGCCTTACAGCAGGGTATAAGCAGTTGTACCATTTATGTATATACTTGGATTTATGACATGATACTTGGAATTATGTCATGACACTTGAATTTATGTCCTGATACTTGGACCAGTGGAAAACTGCATCAAACAAAATAACAACCTTTTTTAGAAAGCAAGTAGGTTAATAAATAAAGCATGGTAAAGTAGTTAGTTTTAAAAGTTTGCCTTTATAAAATTTTTGACACAAGGTTGCACAAAGTAGGCACTTAAAAAGCTTGTAAATGTCACTACAGGACTTGTAATGTTACATTTAAATGTTTCTGCATGTCAGTAAAAGCACATGGTGAACTTAAAAAAATGTTCTTGCTTTGTAACACTAAATATATCAGAGATATAATTATTGGGTATAGTTCTCCAAAATTTCACCATATTCTGGTTTACACTGCTTTAAATTTGTACAGAAAATAACTGTATAGGCTAGCCTTTGTTAAAATTAGGCTATGGTGTGCTAAATGCATAACATTTTAAAATTTTAGGCTGTCAAGGTTAAAGTTTAAAGTTAGGCTGTAGAAAAATGAAATACATAGATTTTTGAATTAAACTGTATGAGCTTGGAAAGCTATTTGCAATATAGAAGGTAAAACTAACTTTATAAAATTTTACAATGAGTATATTTCATAACCAACAAATGTAAAGCTAAAACATTCTCACGTACCTGGTATTCACAATAAGGACTTATAATGAAAGCATATTTAATAGCCACGCACATTAGAAAACTCGCGACTAAATTAAAAGAAAGGTCACGACATAGTTAAAAACATCGCCCTGAAAAATCAGTCAGACATGACAGGTAGGCACGTAGCAGATTAATGGCCGACGTTCTAGAACATTCCAACCAAGCTAAGAATAACGGTCGAGATAAGGACAGCTGATCGGTTACAAAAGCTATCGCATACTAAAAGCAGTATGTATGGCTGCAGATACCGTACGGAGTCGGCCCCTAGCGGAGAAAAGGATAACTACGTGAGGGAAAGACAGCGGGTAAATGCAGAGCGTTGTATCTGCAAGAACGCAACAGTTTCATGTGCCATTTTACGTGTGGATTGTAATCACTGGAACTTTTGCAGCAGGTCCTCGACTAAAATCAAAATATTGTTCACTCTCTCATTTTATCTGAAAAGTACGTCCGCTAAGCAATTATTGTGTTTAAGAATTATTTCAGTTTAAACCTTTTATTAAATAATAGTTCATTCATTTTATAATTATACCCAAATCATAAGCCAGGACGTGAGGTATATTAAACTGCGGACTTAATAGAACACTGTAACTGTTTAAAAAAAAACTGAATTACAATATTAAATGCGTTTAGTTTTCTAAGCATAAGATTATTACTGTTAGACCATTAGGTCGAGCTGACTAATAACAGAGGTGCTTACACCAATCATTTTATGTGTGTTAAATTCCAGAGTTGAAATCGAGAATTATTTATATGTGTACTTTGAATCACGTCATTGCGTTGGGTAACGGTAAATGCATTGATTGAACTTAACGGCTGATGAGGTAATTTGGAAGACAATAAAACGCTTATAGCCTAATCTTAAAGAGCCTTTAAATATGCCTAGTATTTTTTCAATGAAAATTAACTTAAACATTTATTTCTTTAAAACCAAACACAATATAATATTATAAATGTAATTAACATTTGATACTGTATAAGCTTAAAGTACATTAGTTCATAAAATAATAGAAGCTATCAGTTTCTACGATTGTCCAGTACTTTTATTTTAAGGATAGCCTATAACATAAGCTTGAGTATTTAGAATAATGTTTACTATTTAGTTTTTTTAGGTCTTAGCCTTAAGTTTGTATTAAATACAAAGTTAATACATAATAGCGAAACGCAATAAGTTAAATTGGGTATACACAAATATAAAAATAAAAATAATAAAATATATTCAATCGATCATTAGAAACCAATTTATTATCGAAATAAACATTTATTTAATGAAACCATACTTAATAAATTATAACAACTATAAAAAAGGAAAGTTTTAATGTTATTCTATCTATTAAGGTTTTAAAACATGTTATGTAATTTATAGAAACAAACATGATAAATAATCTACTAATTTTTTAAATATATTTAAGAACTATAACATACCTTGCATTTGTGATCACAAATGCAAGGTATGTTATAGTTCTTAAATTTAATATTTAGTATTGTGATCAAGGAGTAGGATACAAAATGAATTAAATATATTTGTAAAACTATTTGAGTTTAATTTATAAGAACTTGTCAATGATATTAGAGAGTAATAATATTATGTCCTATGTTAACATTAAACAATTGTGTACAAAATGTGCAAAAAGCAAATATGATTTTTATTTAACCGAAGCTTAGTGTGTCGTGGCATCAACGTACTTAAACATTTATGAAACGATTCCAAACAGCAGCTTTGTTCATAGCACAGAAAATGTAAGGCGATTACTCTTTATGGATGGATTACAACGTTCCCTAAAGACTCTCAGCATGACGACGAACTAAGCCAGTTATGCTTGGTTTAGATAATGTCCATGCCAATTAGACAGGGTTTAGTTGACTCTTATTTTAGATCCGATAATTTATTGTTTGTTTCAAAGTATTTGTAACATGTTCATATTTAATCGTATAGGTATTAAAATATAAGTTTTTAACAAATATAAAAAAACTATGCATTACTGTAATTATGTTGCCGTTACACGGTTAAAGTGTTAACAAATAATTGTGTTTGGTGAGTGGGTTGTAAATGTTGTCCTATTTCATACTAATACAGTGATAATGCACGATTTTTATTTAGTTTACTGTGCAGTTTTAAACTGTGAAATCTCAAATTAGTAATTTTCAAAATAGAGACAACAATGTAGGCTAATACTTTTGTAATAATTCTAATGGCACTCTTTTATTTCTAAACTGTTAAATATTTCACTCTTCGTACCTACAACAATTTTACGTAAATATCACGTGAGGCATGAAGCCTTCTTGTACAAAAATAAGGAAACTCTATATTCTTGAACTATTGTGTTTTAACTGAAAATCAAAAATAGAATCTTTCCGTCAAAGAAACTAAATTAACAACTTTATAGATACCCTAATATTATCTTCTTCGAAAATAATTTTATACATAGAAATTTTAATAAAGCCAGTAAATACATATGCCTATATATAAATAAACTACACTGAAGCTTTTTAAAAGATTTTGAGAGTGGTAAATAATGTGGTTGTAAATACTTTTAAACGTGGAGCTGATAAAAATATTTATTAGATAAAATGGTAACAACTTAAATTTGTAACTACTTATTTACAATAGCTATACAATAGTTTAATTTATTAAATGATAATAATAAATCGTTGCTTTTCTATGAAATAGAAACAAAACATAATTGGTATAGCTATAACACCTTATGTACCTCAACTCTATTTAAAATAAAATAAAGGTTTAAGTAAAAACGTTGATATTAATTTTGAATAGAAATATTTTATTCTATTTCAGTAAAACTTATGTTTTAAACAATGAAAACTATTTCCATTGTTTTCCAATGAAATTTGGATGATTTTTAAGATAAAAATAGCTCTTTCATTTTTGTTCCAAAATGTGCATTTTTTAAGAGTATACTATCATATTTTGTAAAGATTACTATGTAAACATAAATCTTTATAAAAAGTATATTTTAACCACTTTGTTGTCCTTATTATACACTATTTTAAGTATTTTCCGAATTAGATTGTTTATTGATTTGTTCTTTTTAAAGGTGTAAAATTTAATAACGTATAACAATGCAATTGTTTTTCATAGCGAAAAAATGTAGAATAACTTGATCATTAAATTAGAAACAGCGTGTATAGGTCCCTAGGCCTTTTAGATTGCGTGACATTTGCTAAGCATCGAGTTTAAGTGACAGTCGGACTGCCATTAAATACAGAAGTCATTAAAATAGAACCTGAACGTACTCTCAAATAATGAAACATACAAAATAATGAATTGAGACAGTAATGAATGATTAAAATGAGTTATTTTTGAATGGTAAAACATCTTCCTTTTAGTTTAAAATACTTTAAACGGGTTACGTAATTTAGCAAATTATAAGTAAAATAAATTATAATAAAAACAGTGACAATATAATGACCAAACTGGTTGAATAGGTTTCTAGAAATACTATCAAGAAGGATTGTACGAGTTTGTTTAATTTTAATACTTGAAATAATCATAATGTCTTGTGTCTATGGAATATATTACTCACACAACGTATTTAAATTAATTCTTTGTTTCATCTGAATAATATTTTGGCTTTATATGTAACAAACATGAGGATTTTTAAAACCTTTAATTTTCAACATGTTTGGAATATAATGTTGTGTAATAGAAGTAATAATATTAAAACAATAATTCACAATAAATTAAATCTATTTATATGTTGAAAAATAACACGAAATACAAATAAAATAGTATCTTCATTATTTAGAAATGTTGTTAATAATGAATTAACCGTCAGTAATTTTTTTTGAAAACAGTTTAGAACATTTGTAATTGCTAAAAGGAATACAAATAAAAAAATAAAAAAAACTATTTCTGAAGATATAAAGTATTATGGATACACTCTATTTGTTACTAATCGTTGATTTTGAATGCAAACAATAAAGGGTTGTTTCAAAACGTACTTTACAACTTTGAAAATCATATTAAGGCTCGGCTCCCCACATTCAAAACGGCGAAGTTGGGTACCAATTTCAATGTTAAATAACCAAAACATACCTTCACTATTAAGCATATGTTTGTGTCGTTTTTTTCAAAAAACGAAAGCTGTATTTTTTTTTCTTAAAGTAAAATAGATTGTGGGTGTTGATTGCTAAGGATTTTTGCAATATCTCTTTTTGCAACTGAGTACAAAATTCATAAAGTTTACTATTTTGTACTATTTATATCATACGTTTATGAAAACATAAAACGGTTTTTGAAAATGTATTTAGCAATCAACATCCGCATATGACAGTAGGGCCTACTTCAAAATGAAACCAAATTTTTAAATTTATTCCACGAATTAACATAAAAAAATGACTTATTCTGCAGCATTGCTCTTATGGGAATCAGATTCAATATGGCGGACAGGGTAGCGCCCTCTTAATTTATCCAGAGAACCTACATAGGTGATTGTAGTGTCAATTTGTAGGGAAACACATCAAGTTTCGCGTAGTTCGTTAGTGCCGAATGGCACCGTCACGAGCACTAGCGGCAGTTGCGTCAAAGATGGCTGCCTTCAATGGGCCCGAGCATGCTTGCTGTGTGTTTTGGTTCGAAGAAGCAAAGTTGGCGACAACAATTCAGCGTAATTTTAATACCAAGTACGCTAAAGAACCTCGTATTATGCCTATGATTTGCGAGTGGCATAAATGTTTTGTAGAAACAGATTGTTCAGTAAGACATAAGAAATCACCAGGTCGTCCAAAGCACATCTGACGAAGTCGTTGAGCAAGTGAGATAAAGTTTTGTCAACAGCCCTACGAAATCGACCCGGCGTGTATCTCGCGAGATGCAAATCCCACATACGACTGTTTGGCGAGTGTTGAAAAAAAGTTTACATTTAAAACCTTACAAATTTATGATTTTACAAGCAATAAAAGACACCGATATGATTGCCCGTAAGAACTACAGTTCGGATATTGTTAAATCGAGTTGATGAGGATCAACATTTTTTGGACAACATAATCTTTTCTGACGAGTCGAATTTTCACTTAAGTGGCAAGGTTAACACACATAACTGCAAAATTTGGGGCAGTGAAAATCTACAACAAACATTGCAACATGTTCGTGATAGCACTAAACTTAACGGTTTTTTGTGCATTGAACAAGAACAAAATTTACGGCCCCTTTTGTTTCCAAGAGAGAACCATCAACGAGATAGTGTACCTGGACATGTTGGAACAATTTTTGATACACAGATCAATGAGAATGACGAATAACGCAATGTTTAATTGATGCAAGATGGCGCACCACCTCAATAACTGCCTGATTCACTGCTAGATTATTTCTTATACTTCAAGGATATCGTCTATGTATATCCTTTGCCGGCTTCCGCGAGAATTTATGCCGCCGCTGAGCAAGTTACTCCTGCAATGCTACAGCGAGTTTGGGAGGAAATTGACTACCGATGGGATGTGTGCAGGATAGCCAACGGAAGCCACATAAAGCATTTTTAGTTTAAGGTAAAAAAACTTGATGGGTTTCCCTACAATCAGCTTCGTCGGTTCTCTGAATAAATTAATATGATTTATCAATGTTGTAGAGTACTTTTTGAAATACCCTGCATAAAAAGATATTTAAAATGTTTACCAAATCCTAAAATACAAAACAAGTTCTATTATAAATAATTTATGAACTAATACCAATACAAAAGTTTCACACCAGGTTAAAACAAAACCTGTTTTCTAAATCTAAAAAAAGTTGACAGTAACAAATTAAATAACACCAGCTGACGGGTGCGAATATTTCGCAAGTTATTAGTACTTTCCAGAGTTAATACGTTGATTTATTTCAGTTAATTACGGTAAGTTTATTTATTTACATTTTTTTACAAATAACATTTTATAACACTTGCTTGTATGGAATGTAAACAATCAAATTAACAGCTGTCATGTTAGTTAAATAGATTGTTAAAAAATATGGAGCATTTTATTAGGAACCACATGAAGTATAATATAAAAGTTTGTTAGTAAATTTTTGTAACGAAAACATGAACTTTAATCTGTTTGACTATTTTTCGTCAATAGCGGGAACATAAGCTTTAAAATGATGTTTGAATAATTAATGTTGATGAACAATTAAGGGAGATATCGCTTAGCGACAAAAAACACCTTTGATAAATAATATATAAGGATCGAATAAACATAAACTATTGATGAATTGCAATGATTTATAAAAATATTCCTTACTATAGCATTATTATACTAAAAAAATCAAATTTACATACTTACAATTCTATACATACAAAAATAACCGCAAATATGAAAATTTTAGCTGCGAACTAATTTCGGCCTACAGTTTATTTTCTGTAAGAAAATATTAAAAATATACAGTATCGTTTCAGTAATTTGGGATTTCAGTAAACTAATCAAGTTTTATCAGATGAAACCTATGTATGAAATAGTTTGGATAAAAAACATATTACCTGTGTGCAGATAAAGAAATAAATTCACACACGCTTTATGAATAATATTTTTACAATACTAGGGGTTTATATCACTCTCGTGATAAAGTTGAATATACAATAGCGCTACGATGAAAGGACTGTCCTTTTATCTGTGGTCTCTGTTCATGAACTCTACTTTTGTTACCACAACTGTGACTTTGATTGTGTAACCATATTTTATTTTGAATAACAACCGGCTTTTACTATTGCATTAATAATTGTCTTTTTATAATAACTCAAATATATTGAAAGAATTTTAGACTGGAAATAATTCTACTGTCACTAAGCAGTACTGAGTTCATCAATATGAAATGATATTCTATGATAATTATTTTTGTAACAGGTCATATACAGGCTCAAAATATTATCAAGCTCCTCAAAAGAAAAGGAAATGGAACACTGACTCTCATTGAACATAATTAATTACATCTACTCAATCTTATTTCAACGGAAATGCCATCATATTAAGTCACGTATCAGCTAATATAATTTAGCTGACTACGTATGTATAGTGAAATAACCAAATAGTTTAGCTATATGATAAGTATATATTTATCATATACTAAACAAAGCTCAGCATAATTTTGTTTTAAATACATTGCTTCAAACTTTATCTTAATATTTTAGACATTTAAAATTACAACATAATGCCATTATTTTGTAATATTAATGGATACTATTTATTTATATAACTGCTATACAAACTATAATTTGCTGGACAATGTATAATAATGGCAGCCAAATTGTAATTTATAATTGTATTGAAATATTTTTTTAATTTTAGTTATCATGAATTAAATTAGATGTAAAATCAATTTAGATAGTTATAATCAAATAAACTGCAATTAAATAATTTTGTTCAACTAAACCGTAAAGATAATTATATATAACTGATTTTAAAGGTAGATATAACCACAGCTTATAATAAACCAACCTTAACATTATTTAATACATTCTAGTTAAAAATGGATAAAATTGTAAAATGGATTTTATTGAATTAAAAAGCAAATTATTTTTATTTTTGTAACCATGAATGCAATATTCTTGTCATATTGTAACTACGATCAAAAAAGTTGTTTAAGAGTACATAAAGATATTCTAATATGAGGGTCAGTTAATAATAAGTAAAGAAACAAAATGGTATAAAAAAACATATGACACATTTGAATTCTTAATATTGGGTTTTGACAAAATATTAAAACAGCACTATTAAAACAGCTGTATTGATTAAAATAGCTAGCTTGTCATTATTGATGTAACTGTAACATTTATTGTTATCTGAAAAAATTCACTTTACATTATAAGAGAACGATCATTCAATTATGTTGTCTGAAGGGACAAAACAATGGGATTCTTTTAAAGAATGATAAAACGAAACACAAAATGTTTTATGAACATTACAAACTTGTACAAGTTAGTAAATCGGTATAAATGTGGCCAAATTTGCACCGTTCTAAATGCTAAATTAAACACACAAAAGTAGAACCCCAGAGCTACATAAAAAGTAATTACTATAAAACAGCACCAGTAATAAACTTAAAACCTCAAGACAAATAAGCTATTTTAAGGTACACCACACCGAAGAGAAGATAAGTGCCATATATGGTATGGTAAAAATAATACTATAAAATCCTAAGCAAATGGAAATCTTGTTGACCACATTATACGCCTGGAGTTAACAGCCATTAAGCTCTAGCCACTACACCTCATGTATAGCTTACAACCCCCTCCCTCCCCTGGGTGTTATTGATACTCGGGAGCTTGTATCAAGAAACTAACTTCAAACAAAGTTGTTAAGACCAGGACCTGTATATAGTATAGATTAGTAGTTTGATCATTATAGTAATGGTGGTCTCCGGACATCCAATTAGGAAGAAGCCTAGGCAGGTACTGTACTACACGGTTGAAGGCTCATTGCAGGAAGACACATTGAAACTGCCGCCTCTCAACTAGTGACAGAAATTAAGGATGAGACAAATGCCTTATTTTCCTTAAAGTTACTGACACAATACATAGACCAAATGCAGCAATATTAAAT
>JAGFPH010000540.1:144294-184896 GCA_018207615.1 Philaenus spumarius
TGCAGCAATATTAAATGCAGCAATATGTTAAAAAGGGAACTTTAACAAATAATAAACTGACGCCTACTACACAGAGAACTTAACCGTATTAAAGTTAGATTTCTAATAGGAACGGATTAATTGTGACACCACAGTCAACCTTGTTTGGTCAACCTTCACTCATATACTACTTTTCTCTCCTCTACTTGTAGGAGCCAATGGACAGGTGTTAGACCCGGTTGACAATGTAAACTTGTTTGCGGACACTTGAGATTACGTTTCCACCAAATTTCATACTTCATACCCAGGCTTCACTGTTCTTGTGCACTTTGATCACTACAGATCGCCCATCCTCTTTAAGCAATAATTAAATCAAACATCATAGAAATTAAGTGGGTAGTCACACAGAGAAACGTAACGAAATCTCCTGGACTAAAACAATTTTAAATACGACTTATCTTAAAAAGCAGTTATTCACCTTACAAGCATACGTCATACCATTCTCCACAACGAACGTTTTCTTTCAACTTGGAAAGATGATATACCTATGTCCTACTGGTTTGCGCAATACGATGTGTAATGTCTTGCTGAAAGGCATCAACGAACACACTCACGACATATGACGGACTGAACAATTTGGTTTCCGATCAACAGGTTTGCAACTGTTTAGTCATCAAACAGGTCACCAAGGGTTGCAATAAGAACCATTCAACCATAATGGTCCAATTTGGTATTGAAACGGTATTCTACAGAGTATGATGACATAAATTATAGTGGTCTTATTGAGAAACTTCGAATACAAAATGCCTTATACTGGTAGATAGATCTTATTACGTGATAATTCTTGTCAGATCGTAAACTTAGGAATGACTTAGACTAGATTAAATCCACTCTCTGTACAATTAAAGCGTGTGTATCATAGATTTGATTAAATATCTACATCAACGAAAATCCAACATCAGATAACATTATTGTGGCCATTATTGTGGATAACATTATGAAGAAGACATTGCGTTATCTTCAAAACCAAGACAAACATGTATAGTTTGATGAATACTACTAAAATTACTCAAACATTTTGAGCCATTGGTTGGGTCCTGTATTTTAAAGATAAATGTGTATTAATGTCAAGCACTAAAAAAACGGACGCCTTAGACAAACCGCTTGTCCTGTTCAAATAAAACATTGGGGACCCCAAATTAGGTACCTGCAGGTAAGTATGGACATTTGTGTAAGTGTAAACCGTTGTAATAAACCTGAATGCTGAGATTAATGAATACATTTTAAACTGTTCATTAGATAAGTTTTTTTTTTCAAAAACACACATTTAAATAGACAATTTTTAAACTAAGCCAAATGGGCTACATGATATATTGTATTATTTGCAAGTTTTGACCTGCTGAATACCGTGATAAAGTTTGGTAGAATGGTTGCGAGAAACTCTGTTTACACTTATACATTTATAAGAGGTAAGTGGAATTCGTTAATCATTCCACCTTTATGTTTAACGAATTATTATTGATGTCACTTTAAAACTAAAATTGTATTCCATCCTAATAACCTGGTCAACTCTTTTTGCAACGTCTTAGTAAATTTTATAGATTGTACAAGAACGTTTTAATTTAATTTCTGGTTAGTCAGAATTATAACAAATCATTTAATAGAAATAAACCAGAATCTAAGTTACACTTCGTGTTAACTAACCGCTGTTATAAAGTATTTCAGATCGCATACACCATAGCTTATGCTGGATAGTACGAATATTTACGAATAGGCCCTACATAACAAATTTCATAGGATTTCCAATAAGAAAGACAAAGCATAATAACACTTTGTTTAATAGAAATAAACCAATTAGTAGTGTTAATAGAAATAATCTGTTGCAATTTAATTTTGTAATTTGTTTCATATGTGTTTTCTTAGTTAAATATAAAACTTTAGATATTTCTTTATAATAATGTAAAAGTAATTATTCACACAAAGGAAATAACAACGGAGAAAACAATTTAACTTGTTTAAATATATTTTATTTTACTTACTAAAATGAACATAGAACAGAATATGTCATGGTCTCTAAATTTACTTTTATTACGTAAAGTTATAATCCCATCACGTATGGTTTAATAGGTATTGTAGGTCTACGTTGTCATTACGTGCAGCACAAATACTTTGCGCCCGTATTTGTTGGGATTGGGCAGAGAACAGCTACGTGTTGTGAATAGCTAAACCAGTAGAATGGCACACGCTGTAAAGCTGTTTAAACAAAATAAACTCTTCGTTCATATTGTGTTTAGTTTATCAATTCATTATATTTGAACGACGTTCATTGTTATTACAGTCCAAACCTAATAAATAAAATTGAGTATCACAGACTCTCTCATAACAAATTCAAACCGACTTTATTGTTTCCATATAATATTTGACAACCTGTAATAAATTTTGCTGGAATAAGCATCCTTGCTAATACTTAGTAGGGTAACACGATAAACTAAAAATACTTCATACTTTTAAATAAAAACAGTTTTAAAATGAAACTAGGAAATTAAACAAGTTTCTTACTCACACTATATTATAAGCTACATAAGTTAACGTTGTCTATTTATATAGCCTACTTTGAGAAGACAGGGGTGGTTACTATATACGCATATAAATCAAACCTGACCAATATTCAGTGTTAAAATTTCAAAAGGAGAACGTTTATTTGGCAAAAGTACCAAAAATGTGATTTTCACTAAGTAAGCTGATCTCAGATTGGTTACCGTGCTAAGCTTTTTTGATGAAATTATGTAACTTTTTTTAACTTCATATCTTCTGCCTATATTCCAAAAGTCGCTTCGTCTTTAAAAAAATAATTGTGTTTTATAATAGTAAAAAATTAAAACAGTCTCACATTAAAAAATTATATTTATTGATTCATATTTATGATTTAGGCACCGATTTTTATCTATTTAAGCACGTTTTCTTCTTAATAGAACTATTCTTAACTTGTTCATTAGATCTAAGAACTATTTCTAAAACAATTGTTTACTACTCAGGGTGCAAAAAGTGCTATATTGCACGCAAACTAACATTAGGTAAACACTAACATGTGATTCTGTATGCATTTAATTAAGGGTTATTATTACACGTTAAATGCTCATTGTACAAGAAACAGAATCATCAAACCTTAAATGTATTTATGGGACGAGTTGTTTAATGCAATGACAAAATATGATTTTAAAATGGACGAGGTAAATTTTTAGTGGTAAAAAACTCCCCCGATCTAACAGGAAGTAACATGCCAGCTATTGCTCCATATTCAATAATATTACAGTGATATTATTACGTACATGCCTATGTATATTCAGTACAGGCTACTCAAATACTCTCACATAATCTACAATTAATATAAATAGTGAGAAACATAATGTATTTCGCAATCGTAGGAAACATTTTGTTTGTAATTGGAATTTAAATCGTCCCTATCGTTCTCGAGTAATTTTTCACTCATACTATAAATACCTAGTTTATTCTCTTAATACATCAATAATTCGAATCAGAATTGCAGCATCTTAGTCAGTGAATGCAAGAGGAAAATGATGATGCTTGTAATGTTGAATCTCGTATAAAACATATAAGATGTTAATTTCCGATATATGTAAATAAAGAATACAATAAACAAAATATATTTTATTATTTATATTTACATCACGTCAAGATAAAAAAATAATGTGTACACAACTATATAAATATTTAAAAAAATATTCTTTGTTTTATATTATAAATAACTTAATTAATTTTGTCTTGCAGGTTTATCCTTCAATGGTAATTATTATTAATAAACGTACCTAAAATTTAAAACAATAATAATAAAACTAGTGACATATTTTTTTTAGTTTTTATTGAAATTGTAAATAAGTATTTTCTAATCATTGTTTTTTTTACATGTATCATTTAACTTGAGTAATATGCAAATGTTTAAATAGTCCTCAGATATATAATTATTTACAACGGTAAGAAGGTATTATTGTTAAAATAAATTTATTATAAAATACAAAGAAACACAAGCATGTTAAATGAATAAACAAAATATTTACCATAAAACAAACAAACTTATTTCTATGTATTACAATTTAATAACGCAAATTTAAGTATTGACAAATAAAATTAAACAGATTAACATCAAAATTTGTTTTAAAACTTTATAAAAATCGTAAATTTTAGACCAAACCTTAATATTTTCTCTGGACATTCAATACTGCCTTAAAAGTTAAAAAAAGACAAAACATTTTATATTAATATTATGATTTCGATATAGTGGCGTATATTGAAATTTAGTCATTGTTTTATTTTTGTAACATAGAATTTAGGGTTTATTGTTATTTGTTAAGTATAGTGAACAAGAAACATGTCTCAAAGATGTTTAGTATGTCAGAGAAGCAGATTACTAAAAATGTATGAAAGATAACTTTGATCACATATCATAAATGTTAGGTAGTATGCTTCAAGATTGGATTACATTCAGTTATTAAATAATATGTGGCATTTGATTATAACTGCCTCAAGTTTTTTAAGCAATAAAACAAGTTTCAATAAATTTGTTATTGTATTTTAGGAATAAAACAAAGAAATTATTTTGAACATATTAGTAAATAGGTTTGTAATTAATTAATGTAAAAAAGGTATAATTACATAATATTACCATTTACTCATACTCGTTTCGATGGCAATGCCACCTGATAAAATTAAATTTTAAGCTATGTTCGGCTTTTTTAAGTGAAACACTAATTTTATACCAAATATTGTCGACAAACTTTTTAGATCTTTTATACTAACTAATATTATTTTAAAGTATTTTAAATAATGAATTAGGAGCTATAAAATTATGGTTTTATTTAAATGTAGAACAATATTATGACATATTATGATTATTCAATAGTAGGGTTCACGGCAATCTGACATCGGGAGTGACGGCATTGCTATTCTAAGCTATACTAACTTGTAACCTAACCTAAAGTATAACCTAACCCAACCTAAACTAACCTACGTAAACGACAAACTTGTCAAATTTATTACGAAGATTCACCCCTGGTCGGAAGTCCTCCATAATGTGTCAAGCTGTCGTATCATACTCTAGCTAGTATATTACAGCCTAGTCTAACCTAACCTAATTAAAGCAGGTGCTACGTAACAGATATAATACCAATGAATACTTGATAATACTATTTTGATTCAAACCTTAGTGAGTCAACCTAATGTATACCCCTGTACAGCACATTAATAAAAGGTCAATAATATAAGCTATCTAAACCTAGTTGCGGGTGCGTGTAATAATAATACTCCTATACATACGGTGTTCAACAACTTACAAAAACAAGAAATACTTTCTTTATCCGTACTATAATATAGCAAATTATTAAGAAGTATCGATAATAAAAGTTATACAAATATAGCTGTAGGTGTGTATGTGTGAGGGTGAGGGGAGGGTGTCTGTTTATGTGTAAAACTATACTCATATTATACAGGGTGTTCTAAAAATTCTAAAAACAAGAAATACTTTCTTTTTACTTACTGTATAGCACATTATTAAAAGGTATCGATAATACAAGCTATTCAAAATGAGTTGTGTGTAAAATATAACAGGCGAGTTATAGTAAGGAGCAAACTGCACAATACAAAAAGTACAAATAAATATATTCGGAGACGATATTTTTGTCATGGAGTGATAGTCACCGTATAGTAGCGTTGGTATGGGTGTAATTCCTAAAGGGGTGAACCTTCCGTGCGCTACGGATTGTAATGTAAACCACGGCTGCGGTTTCTCAGCAATACGTGTGACGGTTTCAATCCTGTGAAAACACAGAGGGCAATCTAATATGCTTAGGACCACACATAACTACTATCACCGTATTCGATCTCACCCTAATTCACTACATACAAGAACACGCCGTAGATACCGCACCGATTTGTTTTTAGTTAGGTCATAGATTACTTTAATAAAAGGCAATAGGTATATTTTAGTCACTCTAAATACCATTTTATGTAGTATAAATTGGTTCTCCCCATAGACACAACATCAACCAAAAGAATCGACCTATGTCAAACAAAATGGAGAGTTAGGATAGATGTAAGTATGTAAGTTATGTACAAGATCGTACATTATACTCAACCATAATTATTATATAAATGCACAATAACACAGTCGGAATAGCCAGGTGAATTGCATAATAGAGTTAGCGATAGATATATAAATACCGCATACAATATAACACAATCCAAAGGTCTAGGCTATATACAAAAGTGTACATTATAATAGACGGAAATTGTTATATACAATTTCATACATTATAACACCTTACGTATGTTAAATTTATGCTGTTGAGATGGTTTTAAACAAAGTGATTTCGCGCTTGCTTGGACTACGAAAGAAAGACTAGTTCTTTCTTTATAAAGTTTTAAGGCCGTTTTTAATAAATATATTGAGGCATTGAATAAAAATTCGAGTTCATTCGTAGCAACGAACGTCGTCGACACGGCATCCGTCTTTAGGCTCTCCGTTGAACGTAAAACAAGCAAAAACTAAAAGTTTCACCTTACATGCTTAGAATTGGAATTGTTACCAACAGAAACAATCAATCTGTTAGAATGGTCTTAACTGTTCTCAGAGTTTGTTTTCTATCACATTAATAGTACACTTTGCCTTTTGATAGCGTAGACATGACAAAATTACATCCTGAGATTACAGTGAGCATTCCTTTCATGCTGGTCTCAAAATTAACACCTTCCGTTTTTTTTTATGAATATTTTTGAAAGGACATTTTATAATGTCGATACGCTAACTAGAGATATTCTTATCAAATGACAGTTGCTCGAAACAGCTTCATCAGTTTATTACGGGATACGACTCTGACACTTTCAAAGAAGATGATGACGATAGTACTGACGCTACGGAAGATATGGATGACGATAACATAGTGACAACAGGAGTATCTAAGAAGTAAATTAGTAAATTGGAAGATTTACAGTCCCTTTCTAATTGATGACTGTAGATTGTAAATTTAATGTTAAGCGATCTGTGAATACAAAAATAAATGATACTGTATTTCGTTTAATTACTAACACCTAAACTGTATGGACAATGAACAACTTTTATTAATTCCTTGCAATTTTGTGAAAAAGTATAAATAGAGCAAGTAGTTGAAAAATGGTCAAATATTTTTTAGTTTTAGCATTAGTTGGTGTAAATGGTTTAGGTGTAAAAATTGTGTTGAGAAAACGCAGAAAGGGCCCTAATTCAACGCATTCAAGAACATGCCGTAGATACAGCACCGTTGTTTCCCTTAATTATAAATGCAGTAGGAAAACTAATCCTTAACAACTTCCGATGAGGAAATACCTACCAAATTGTAAAAGTATACACGTATTGAGTAAAAAATATTAAAATCATAATGTCTAAAACCATTTCACAATTAAAAAAATATCTAGTGCACTATTTCTTCTAAATCTTCAAGAAAAGAATTATAGTTATATTTGTTAATAAATCTAATTAGTTTTTACTTTCCAGAAATATAATAGCTATTTACTATTTAAAAAAATTAATATAGGATACATGCAAAAAATTTAATTTTCAAGTGATTGGGTGTATGACAAAGTTTAAAATATAAAACATATTCGTCTATAAAAGACTTATAATTTTATATAACACTCAATCTACTACTCCGTCAAATATTTTATGCCTACTTCACTTTATAGTAGTTCTCCCTTAGAAAAATTGTATATGAATTAATTTACCAGTATTAATACTAGAATAAATTTTTCCTCTAGCATTCACTGACTAAGATGCTGCAATTCTGATTTAAGTGTTAAGAGAATAAACTATAGCATGAGTGAAAAATGACTCGAGAACGATAGGGACAATTTAAACTCCAACTACAAACAAAATGTTTCCTACGATTGCGGAATACATTATGTTTCTCACTATTTATAATAATTGTAGATTATGTGAGAGTATGTGAGTAGCCTATACTGAATATAGATTGGCATGCACATAATAATATCACTGTAATATCATTGAATATGGAGCAAAGTTACTTCCTGTTAGATCGGTGGAGTTTTTAAAAAAAATCTACCTCATCCATTTCAAAATCATATTTCGTCTTGCATTAAACAACCCGTCCCATAAATACATTTAAGGTTTGATGATTCTTAACCATAACTGAACACCATTAAAAAGACGAAAGCTAATCAATACTAATAGGTTGATAAAACGTATATATTGAAATCAAATATAAAAAAACAAATTTTAACTTCTTTAGTTTGACAGTTTCGAAGATATTTTGTATTAGATTTTTTTATAATTTAATGATACAAGTTTTATTAATTAAGAATTGTTTACTTTATTTAATAAAAAAATAACGTGTTTAAATTATATTCAAACCAACTACACATTTTTAAAGACAAACTCGATTATTTTAGTAAAACATGAAAATCATTTTTAAAGTGTACAATAATATCTAAACAAAATTGTAACAAATTTATAAATACTTGTTCTAATATACATACAAGTTATAGAAGCCTTTCATAGAAAGCTTTATACTTTATACTAGGCAAGTCATTTTACAATCTGTACAGAACATTTTTAAGTTTTGAACATCACATTAAACAGTGAAAGGTTAGAAAAGTAGCAACAATTAATTTAAATTTTAGACAGTATACAAATACAATGTTTTCTGTGTGAAGTATGTTTACATTGTACAGTGGGAACAGTTCTTTGTCGAGATAAATGGCTTTACTAATTTATCCCAACTGGACAGTATGTTTGACCAGCTGCACTAAAACACTAAACAAACGCAGATAACATTTTTATTGTGTTTCATGTTAATGCTGGACGTGCATGTACTACTGCTGGGATAAGGCAGATTGTCCACCGAACCTGAAATGTAATTCTAAAACTTGTATTCGCGACGATCCAACGCTTAAAGCACAAAAACTAGTATTTTATGTCCGGCATAAACTGAATTGAACAAAGCGGGTTTAGGTTAACACTGGCTCCAAACTAACTTTTGTTTCAAACAAAACTATTGTAGTTTTAGTGGTTTGGTGTTGACCTCTATCCACATTCATTTCAAATATTGAAATGTTGTCAATGTTTTACTATTTATTTTGCACAACATATGATGCCTTTATTATTTATTTTTGAGTTATAGAGTTAAAATATAAATTAAAAGCTTGTGTACTGGGTTCAGTAGATTAAAACATACATTTTGTGTGTATGTACAAGTTCAGACATTTAAAAAATTCGGACAGTACTTAAAATAATTTATTTTATACAATAAATAATTCCTACTTCAAATTACACGATACAAAAAAATACAAATAACTTAAATATTTAGAGTTTGTACTTCTGACAAAAATTTAATTGCAATTACTTTGTAAAAAAACACATATTAGAAAAGTGTGTTATTTATCACTAAGCTTCAGAAAAAAAAATTATATATAGGCCTATATTTGAACTTCAGTGTATGTACAATACTCAATTAAGAACACAAACAACATACTAAGGTAGGTTGAATATGAATTATTTTTGTAAAAATTAGGTGTATGATTGAATACATTATTCTACCAAATACAATATTTTAATAACTAAATTGATTACCTCTATAAGCTTCTGTGTATTTGTGATTGTACATCATGTTTTGTTAAGATTTTTAATTTGCCCATAATATATATATAAAAAAAACATTACATGTTTGAACAACATTAAATTACTTAACTATTAAAAATATTAATATTAAAAAATGGGGGTTTTATTTTACTTCTAGACTATTTTGTTACGTAAATAAAATTATTGGTAGCTTACATAATTGCATCTACTTTATATTGTTTTGTATTCAGTTTCTATTAAAATGAGCCTACATTTGTTTGTTAAAGTAATGAATAAGAGTAAATTATATACTATTTATTATCACGCTTACTAACTGGTACGAGTCTTATAACATTACTGATGGTTACTTTTATACAAATTGTCTTTTCATCGTCGAAGAAGTAAATTATATTATATTAATTTCGACTATGTTTAACCCTCAAATGAACAGTTGTTCTGTTTTGAGATTACGTGTAAAATTGTGCCAGATAAATATTATATTATTGAAGCGCTAGTAATATTGAATATTAAAATGCGTCTGTTCTTCAAAACATAAACTTGTCGTCTGGGGAACTTGAATAAAAATACAGAGAGGAGTGAATGTGTTCATAATATTTTCATTTACGTTTTATGATGAGTACATAAAAGACGAAAGTAATATCACAAAAGGACAATACAATACGGAATGAATTATTTACGTCTTAGCCATAAGGTTTAGCATAAGGTTTGGGTGAATTGTGTACTTATGACTCAGTGTAATAATGGCTTTCTTTACATTTTGCAATTAATAAATTGCCGCAAAAATATATACACAGAGATTTTTAAGTATAGAAACGGCTTTATATTGCGTAACTGAGACGTACTTGGCGGAAGTAGTTTATGCGGTTCTGCATGGTTTTAAAAATTCCACATTTTAGTGTTTCTGGAATTTTTTATGTGAAGATAAAATATTGTATATCTTATTTATCCTGTAGAAAGTTGAGTTTTAATTTGAAACAAAGAGATTGTAAGCTTATTCATTTGCTGACTTTCAATTTGTGCCTTGGGATTGTTACGATGTGTCCATGGTTATTTGCTTAGTTTTATTAAAAAATAAATGAATGTATTTATGAATGTATTATATATAAATTCATTAGTTTGTACGTTTTGCTACTTATACAGGATTCTTCGTTTAAATTGTACCTCTACTAATGTAAAGTAAATGACAATTTTATTTTATTTTTTATATATTTATTTTGAATACATTTCGCGAAATTTTGTTTAGAAAAGATATAGGCTTCTTTCAGAGAAATAAGTCTATATAAATATCCTATTATATTATTCCTCCCTTAAGGTAGGAGATTCTGACGGAATTGAAATGGATTATTATCCAATACGTAGGCAGAGAAATTTTCATGGTTTATGTGAAATTTTGTTTTGATATTCGTAAAAATACCAGTGTTAACTAAAATAAAAGCAAAACAATGTTTTGACAAAAAGAACAGCTTATATTGTATACTTAATTCTATGAGATAGCCACTATATGTAAATGGTTCAAAATTTAGTTCCAATTAAGATTAGTTTTAAGTTTTTTTTTTGCATTAATTAACCCACTTGGCATATTTTTAAACTTGTTTAAAGCAATCAATTCACAAATTGAAAACATAATATATTTACACAATAATTTTATGACTAATTCAATTAAAGCAAAACACAGACATTATAATAATTAAACTTTATATTAGTAAAGAAATCATGCAATTAACATAAGGTTGCGTTTTCTAGATTGCACAACTAATATAACTGTAATGTTCATTATAGTTAAAAATTTACATATAAAAATGTTCATTTGAGGTACAAAAACTTAAAATTAATAGAAATGATTTGAACTTTCAAACACGTATTGAGAGTGAAAAACACAAACAAACTTGTAACTAAGTTATACATGTCATATAATCGCAATATTATGTTAAAAAGTTTAGTTATAAATCCGTGAAAAAGTATAAAAAGTAAGGTTATAACCAATACACAAATTTTAAATCACTTCTGGTAATTAGAAAAAAAGTAGTTTATAACAAAATAGATCGTATTGATGGTTTTGGGGAAACTTTTTAAACTCATCTTTATGCAATATTAATTCAATAAGCTGTTTAAAGAATGATTATCTGACACAACAGTTGGGGTAAGTGGTGTTGTTCATAGCATGTTGCCCGACTTGTTTTTCCAACTCTTAAATTGTCTGAAACGTTTTAATCTTACCTCATGAAATTATTCTGATCAATAATTAATTATGACTGTTGGACATCTTTTAACATAAATAAAGGGTATTAATGTCAAAAGGTATGTTCATTGTAGAAACCCAACTTAATTTGTTCCAAACCGTTCGTCCGAAATTGAAACTTAATACAGATAAAGCATATCCTTACTTCTACTGTGGTTCCTTGTTCTATGAACTCAATTAGTTAAAGAATAAAAAGTTAATTTAAACAAACACATAAATACTGTTGTATTATTTGTCAATATTTTATAAATTTGATCTCCAAGCTAGCCGTGGTCGGTATGGAATATGTATTGAATGTCTGATGATTGATTATACATCTACAACAGTTAACACAAATTCAATAATGTTTTATTTGGAGACCGCAGTTATAATTGGACATGTTATTAAATATTAATAGTTGACAGTACAGTACCGTTAACAACAAAGACAATTTATTACGTTTGCTGTGTTTTGAAACACTTTTGTGAATATCACAAAGGTTTAAACATTATGTATTACAAAATTTGTTTATTTAATCAACTTGACTTTTTTTATAAAATGAACTGGTAGAGGGTTCAACCCCCGTGGCCAAGCAAATGCAAACATATTATTTTATAATATGATATATTCACGGGAATGACTATTCATTCACACAGATCTTTGATTTTATATTATAGAAGAGACGCATTTTCAAGATATAAAATATTACCAAAATATGATAAGGAATAGCAATATCTCAAACTGGTCAAATAGCCCTAGAAAAAAATAAAGTTTACACAATTTTAAGTGATATAGTTTATCTTTTCATTGGTTTGTGTTTGCTATTACATAACCTAAAAAAAAAACTGTTGCTTGTGAAGAAGTCGAATCTGATTCGAAATTTGCCAACTTGGTTGCTATGGTAATTAATCTAAACGCTTTTAAGAAACGTGTGTTGGTTCAGAGTAGGTCTAACATAAAATTAATCGTGTTAATCTTATGATAAAATCAGCTGTATTAGTTGTAATATGTAACAACAGATGTTTGAATTATTAAGAATTTTTTGATATTTTCCTGTTTGTATTTTGGTAGTAGAAAATAATTTACTAATTATAAATTGTTTATGTTGGTTGCCACAGTAATGAATGTTAATGCATTCAAAAACGTGTATCATAGTTTTGATTATTAGTTAATCAGTCAGCCAGGACGTCTTCTTTTATATGTATAGCCTACATATACAGGTATGACATACTCAGACACACATTAATTACATCATATTATTTAGAAAAATCTAAAACTATGTCATGGGCAATCATATTGATTTGAAACTGCAATTATGTTATGTTCATTAGTTTGAATGATACAAATACAAATTACAAGAAGTAGTATTTCAATACTTTTCCTTTAAGCCTTACTGTTATTGAATGTTGTGTTTTTAATAAATGTCCTTTAACAGAGGTGCTTATTAACTATATATTATGGAATGTGTATAGACTTAAGAATGAGAATAAATTCCATGTATATTGTGCATCTACAGTAATAGTAACGATAAAATTCTAATTATAGGTGTATGACAGTAAAACATTTTCGCGACTGAATATTTCACGCGTGATTGTTGTTATAATGTTATAAATATCGCATGACCATTATAGATTTATTTTTGTGTGCAAACATTATTTGAATTTAGGTAATTCTTTGAAAGGTACAATAAATGCAATAATTACTTTAAAACTATAAATTAATAATATTCCAACTTTAAATCACCGAATTCCTCTACAAATTGAGGGGAAAAGTAGTTCTCAAATAAAGTCTTAACATAAATATGAACTTATTTTTATAATTAATTGGTTACAATAATAGCATTAATATGTATAATAAATATAAAACGTCTTGTAAAGCGTACAATATATATTATATTATTTATGCATCTGAATTCGTCAAACTTGGTAATAACAAACACAATTTTCCTCTAATCTGTCAATGACTAAAGAAATGTATTCTTAAACAATGTTTTATAGTTTTACCTGCCAGGAACCTACTCATAGTAACTAGAAACTGCAACTCAAACAAAATAAGAATATGAGTAGGTTTGAAACTAGATTTCCGTTTAATAAATCTTTTTTATGAAGGAGTGTTAATGAATTGTGATTGATTTGTATTATGAATTGAATTGAACAAAAACATAATTTGTGTCGTAAGTAATCTCAACAATTTATTGCACTAAAGATTAACATTCTGTATTTGTATTTTATTGTTTTATACTATAACATATTTATATGCACAGTTTTACAAGGATGCGTATCGCTTTAATTTAAGAATATTTTATTTATCATCTAACTTGAAATACTGATTTCTTTGAATCTGCTGATTCATTACTTGAACTAAAATCATGAAGAATTACTACAAGTGCATGTTTTACGAGTTTAAACAAGAACGAAGCTGGATTAACTCTAATAGTAATTAGAATGACTACAAGTTGTAATACTATATAATATATTATAAAAACAAGTGAAACAAAATACACTTGATTTAGAATTAAACAAAATGTTCTCCACAATGATTCAAATTCGATACATAATTACATCCGTTTTGAATTGGACATTTACAGTAGGCTAACAACTAGATCTTCAAAGTAACTGAGTTTAACCCATTTTTATAATTAAATTGATTAATTTTAGTTTGATAATACGATTGTAGGTTAATTTTCACTGAAGTGTTACATTAATAACTGAATTCAAAACTTAGATTTCAATTATTTCTTCGCAATTTTAATCTGATTGAGGGAAATTTCCTTAAAATTAAACTGTTTTGTTACCCTGATCCCACCCAAAAAGTTAGGTAACAATATTGACTAAACTAAACCAGTCTGAAGGTAGATTGTCTGTATAAATGACTCCATAAAATTTTATGTATTTTGAGACATATCCTTACTATTTGAGGTTGGTGTTTTGCCTTCGAAATCTTTAAATCCCAATGGCAAGATACAAAACACACGAGTCTATACACAAAGTATGCAATTGCTGGCCATTCTGTTAGTTTACTGGCATCTTTATCTTGTTAAGGCTCGGCTCTCCACATTCAAAACTACGATATTGGGTACCAATTTCAATGTTAAATAACCAAAACATACCTTCACTATTAAGCATACTTTTTTGCTGTTTTTGTTAAAAAACGAAAGTTGTATTTTTTTTTCTTAAAGTAAAATAGATTGTGGGTGTTGATTGCTAAGGATTTTTGCAATATCTCTTTTTGCAACTGAGTAAACAATTTATAAAGTTTACTATTTTTTACTATTTATATCATACGTTTATGAAAACAATAAAACAGTTTCTGAAAATGTATTGGGCAATCAACATTCGCATATGACAGTACTTCAAAATAAAACCAAATTTTTAAATTTATTCCACGAATTAACGGAAAAAAATTACTTATTCTGTAGCATTGCTCTTATGGGAATAAGATTCAATATGGCGGGCAGGGAAGCGCCCCCTTAAATGGTTGACACAGATGAACCTAAATAACTCAGTTCTTGTAGTTTCTTTGTCGGCTTTCCACTGATATTTAGTCCACCCTTGGGTAAACATAATTTTTATTTTGTACGTTGAATAGTTTCATATGAAAATTTTCTAGTCTACAGAACATTAAGTTTAAAAAAATCACAGTTAGTTAAATCATACTCAGTAAAGAATTTGACATTTGTGCTTCGAAATAAGATCTGTTATCTGAATGCATAAAATTCCTAAATAACTTAAATTTACTATGTAAAATAAATATTTCAGAAAAAATACAAACAATAAAGTTTTAAAAGCTTTTTTGAATTTCCGGTAAAACATGAAGCGGATATTGTTGCTCATTGTATTTATTTGCTTCTTATTTTTATTTCTAATTTACAAATCAAGTAAAGACAAATTATAATAAAGGATATTAGACTAAAGGTTTTATTTATTGTAAGAAATACACTACCATTAAAATACCATTTAATAAAAAGATATAAGCACTTCGAAAATTATACTAATTTATGGTCGCTAACTTTAAATGTATATTTTATCAGACCTGCTTTGACAAATTAATTTAAAGGAAATTATTGTCTGAATTATTAAAATAAAATTTATTTGTCTGTAGGTATAAATTTAGCTGTAGGTTTTAAATTAGCAAACCGTTTGACTATAAAAATTTGGCTGCAATCATTATTTCGAATTATTAAAAAGGTATATTCATACATTCATTGATTTCTAGATAATTTTATTTTAGAAATATTCGCTGATGGATATTTTAGTTTTAATATAATATAAGTTTGTTTTTACATTTTGCTTTGTTAGGCTATACTATAAATTAACGATTAAAGATATTTTCAATTAAAAATATTTTTTCTACTTACAAAACAAGATAGTAAAATACAAGCGTTTATCTACTATTTTTACTAGTAAAGCCCTCTAATAAAACTAATGAATCATCTTGGCACATCAGTTTTTGTATCATTTAAATTAAACTTATTTTAATGTAGCTAATTTAAAATGTAAATTAGTTTTTAATATTGTTGTTCTCATCCACATATTACACAATTTGAACTCGTTAGCAGTTTGGTTTCAGTTTCAGTACATGAAAACTATGAACTTGATGCACGGTAACAAAGTTATGACCTCAATTTTTAAGAAATAGAAACTTACAAATAATTTCAAATATTGGTCCTTCAGGTAGGAAAAAATACATAGGTTAAAATGTGTGTATATGTATAACTAACAGCTAATTGCAGATTGTATAGCTAGTTTGGAAGTACCTATAGTCTTTACCATAGTGCGTCTTTCGGAAAATATGTACTTAGTTTTCCGAGTTATGATCTCTAGAGCAAACTCCTTGCTCAAAATTTTTAGTTATACGTATAGATTTTTTTCAGAAATAATAACAGCATTATTTTTGCAGCTTTTATTTTCAGGCTGATACATAAAATATTTGGGTGGAAAAGCTCGGTAAAGTTCGTGAGTGTGCGAAATCAAAAAAAGATAATAGAAATGAGGTTTTTCGTAAAGTTAAAACAATATTATATCTCCCTAAATCTGATAAACATTGGACCCGTTTAAGTTATATATTTTGGACCAGTTATTAGTCCAAGGGGAAGAAAAATAGTTGTTAAAGAATAAAAACTTAAAAATCATATACAATTTAATAATAATAATTTAAAAAACATAATTTACTTAGTAGGAACAATAAAAAATTAATAACGTTATTGAAAACCTTTTAAGTATAACATAAATCTTAATTTGGATAACATCAACCCTCACTATAATGAGGTCGTTACTTCCTTAGTAGACGCAGTATCGAACCCTTTCAAAGTGTATGTTAATCTACTAAATAACAACATAATATTTCATCTGAATTGTTATTGAAAACTACAAACCTTAGCACAAGGAGTGAAAAAGTAGGAGTCGAAAGTCAAACAATGCATTGTTCTGGAAATACCTATATATTTTAATGTTCATGCAATAATCAGTTGATGTTTACTTCAAAGCCTCTAAACTTGCATGTATGCTATTTTCTATTAACATGTAAATAATGGCGGATATTATATTTAAAGGTAACATATTTCATAGGTTTGGGTTTTTCTCAGAAGTAGGAAAGAGTTATGTTGTTTCTTTTTTAACTTTGTAAAACGTAAAGAGGCTAAGTTTAATCTGCGCATTTAATAATATTTACTCTCTTTGCACTTTGTAGGTTCTGATTAATCCTACAACTTAGAAAATTATATATAGTAAAAAATCGTGAAAAGAGAATGGGTTTGGAATGTAAAACACTAAGGGGTTATGTGTTTTTCTTAAATCTTCTCCAACTACAATAGGAATAATTAATTTTCTGATGAAAAAATTTTTCTGTAAAAATATTTTTCTAATTCTTGGTTATAAGGAGTAAGGGTTGCAATAAAATGTGAATTATTAAATAAACATTAATATTGTTCTTGTTGGTTGTTTGTATTTCTTGATGTAATCGGCCATTTTGTGTCTAAAAAAAATAGTAACCATCAATAATCGAAATTCACTTAAAATTAACAAATATAATATAACATAATCAAACTCAAAATTAAAAAATTTTAGTGGGTAGGAAAATATTGTATAAATATGACGTAAACAACTCCTATTGTTAGCACAGAGTAAATACACATTCAAACACACCTCAGGAAGGAAGGAAACAGGAAGCTACGAATAACTTCCTTTCTACTCCCACTAGGCTTAATCCTAGGTTAAACGTCATACTTTAAATCTCAAAGAGTCGAGTGGTTTTTATAGAAAATATAAAACTATTTACTTCATTAGTCGATATTGTAGACTGCATTTTAAAATAACCAATTGCTAATTAATAGGTTATATACTGTATTATTTCAACAGCAAGTTCCAAATTCCTTAGTAGTTTGTTCTTTTCTAAATGTATAAGTTCTACATATAAACTGAAGGAAATATAATCTACCAATTAAAATGCATCACAACAAATTAGGACATTGGAAATTGTTTCATACTTTAAGTAAATCAACAATCCTCATTATTTAATTTTTTTATTTTTTTTATTTAGATATTTATTTTATTCCCTAATATAATACAAACACATACAAAATAATAAAATAAGAAGGTAACTTAAACATAACATAAAATAAAATAACTAGCTGTAATATAACATAAAACTTAACTTATATAAAAAAATTACAGAATAGTTTCCATATGGGGAATAAAATATTTTGCAACCTCTAGGGCAAGCAAGACCGTTTTGAGGCTGCAAGCAGATGATAATTTATTCATAACAAAAAGAAGAAAAAAAGAGTAAGAAAAAGGGGTACTGGGAGCAGTTAAATTTACAATAAAAAATAAATAATATATTATGAAAAAAACATACAAATAGCGGAAGAATTTTTTAAAGACAAATTAACAAATAAGAAATTAAACAAACATATCAACACTAACTAATGGTTTAACAGCACTTATGTAAAAGTTATATGGGCTACGATAAAAAAAATTAACAATAAACATACATAAAAACACTCAACATTTTACTCTATAAAATTTAAATCACACAGTTCACATCCATACTCTTATACACACACATGCTCAAAACTAATGTACTTCCATCTCTCTCACACAACCACTCACACAACCACTCACTCATACAACATAGATCATAACACGACCACATCCAACAAGCCCTCCACATCGTCCCTGCTCAATAGTCAGTTCTTCAGGAGAAACAAATATTTCCTTAGTTTACCAGATTTTTTAATTTCTTCAGGAAGTTTATTATAGAGTCTAGGTCCAGTTACAGAGAAGAAATTTAATTAAATTGTTAATCTGGCTTTAGTTACCTTTGCTTTGCTTTTGCATCTTAAAAAATAATCAATTGGTTTGCAAAAAAAAAAAATGAAGAACCCTGACTCCAAAAATATTTTAAGGGCTTTGTAAATAAACATATAGCGAAGAGGCAATACAGAGATACGTCGAAACAATGGTAAAGATGGCACCAGCCTTGTTTTATTTAATATAAACCTCTTCTGTATTACAATCAAAGTCCTAAGATTAGTAATATACGTACCTCCCCAACAACAGATCCCATACTCCAACCTACTATGGAAAAATAAATTTTCCGTAAAACGCTTCCCGGGACGACATATTTTAAGTGAAAAAATAAACGTAAGATATTGTTTAGTTTAGCTTTTAAATTAGCAATGTGCATTTTCCACGTTAAACGGTCATCTAAAACCACTCCCAAATACTTACACGAAGACATTTGTTTTATTGCAATGCAAGAAATACACACCGAATTTCCGACTACACAATCCATACATTTATATAACATAGGGTCTGTAAATTTAGACTTTCCTTTCAGATAAACATTTAATATAACAACTTTTATCCGTATTTAAAACCATATAATGCTTGGAAAACCACCACCTCATAGCATTAAGATCAGCTTGCATGGTAGTTTCCACTTCTTGTATTGTGTTTCTGATGTAGCACAACGCAGTGTCATCGGCAAATGCGTAAATATTACCCGCCAGCCTACCTTTACACAAACTATTAACATAAATTATAAACAACATAGGTCCAAGCACTGATCCCTGAGGGACCCCATATTTTATTTTCCTTACATTTCCAAGGCAACCCTGAATACGAACACACTGTTCCCTGTCTGTAAGGTAACTGGGGAATTATTATGATTTGTGTTCATTTTAAAGAAAACATTAAAGGGTATGCATTATGTGTGAGTATTTTATTACCAAATATTTTATCTCCAAGTATGAGATTATTAGTATAAACTCACAATCGCTTTATAATACTGTAAGTTAGATTTATGTAAATACATAATAGTTGCCTGTATTAATAATATAAATTAAAGTCTATATAATGAAGTTGTTAAAATATGTTCCATTATTCTAGAATACTTAATTATTTCCATTATGATGACTGTAGATTACATTGCATTGTTGTACAACAAAATAGCATCATGTTAGAACGGCCGGCAAATAGTCAATTTTCTTTGGTGTAACATCACTAACTAAAACGTTCTACCTATTAATTACTGATCTATCTTTATGAGGTAGTAATTTTATATCTACCCATTTTAATTTTTATAAAATATATTCACTCGTGAAGTAGGAAATCAGATATATTGAAGTTGGTTTTAAGTAAAAAAAACATTTGTAATAGAATTGTATTTCTAAATAACATACATACCTGCTATGCAGTTTGAACTATGGCAGTTTGATATAAATATTTCTGCTACAATGTACATCCCTGAAAATATATCTGAAAACTATAGTTTTCGTTATATTTGTTTTACTTATTTAATTGACTATTTATTATAATAGTTACTATGAAAGTTTGATTACATTCATACTTATAAAACATTAAAAAAATGTAATCGTTTAGTTTGTATTGATAGAGAACTCTAGTTAAATGATTAATGGCCGCTACAAACATAATAAACATATTGAAAATGGTTTAGAGAATTCGAGGAGTAAAATACAGAGTCGGGTGAATGTGGTCATAATATTTTTATATCATATATTTTATGCAGAGGACATAAAAGATGAAAGTGATATTTGGGAAGGACACACACATATATCATAAACTATTTACGTCTTTGCCAAGATATATATATGCTACCAACTTTGCGACGTCCATGTATTACTTTGCGTTCATATATTACCACGTCCAGTGATTTAAAACGTCCGTATACGGACGTGATAATGACACCCTATGTTAATTCCGACTATTATGGTCTGATATCACACAAAAAATCCTAGCTGTTAGACGTACTAAGAACTAACCCCCTAGTGCCTCTGAATATTTCTATTCCATTCCATTTGGACGAAATAAATTAAATAGCCGAGCAACGTGGATGTCTTAGAGGGTGTCTTTTATACTGTGATATTCATTGTGCAGTTCTGACTCTTGCCGCTAGATTCGCTGCAGTCTAGTTTAAATATACACGTCGTGAATACTCCAGTTTAAGCTGTCGCGTTACCCACTTCCACGATTTGGCAACACTGTTCTTTGTATACGACCACTGTGAGGCTGCTCACTTGATGAATGATTCGTGCAGATTACTTGTTTTGTAAGCGTATTAGAATAATAATAGTACTTGGAATCGGCGAATAAGCCTGACAGCGGGAGGCGAGAAGTTTTTCCTGGAATCTAACGCCAACAACATGTTTCCTCTTCCTACATACGAAATGTAAATATTTCTCATCCCGCGATCCACTTTATTAGTTTTAATATTAGTGAATTTAACCCTCCATCTGGCAGTTGATATTTCTATACCGGCAGGTACTTTTTTTTACTACTCGTGTACATTGTCATTTAAATATTTGTAGAATCCAATCCATTTGAGTAAAGTATAAACTATTATACATTTTCTTGTTCAGAAAACCACAGAAAAAATTTCAGTGTAGTTCAATTTTCTACTTCACCACATACGAAAAATTACGTTACAAATGAAAAAAAAAAATACTTTGGTAAATAAAATTGTTTTTTGAGACATTAAAAATGTGTAGTTAAAATATTTGTAAATGGCCGCCATTTTCCAATATGGTGCTAAAATTTCGAATTCTTATGACACGTGCCCTGTATGTTATGATGATTTTGGATTCTACAAGTTATTTTAAGACTTTTTTGTTCATTGTTTTTTTTATACGTCTATCCGTTTAAAAGTTAGAGGGGTATCAAATTTTAAAAACACCCTAACTAAGCGGAAAATATTTTTGTATGGAAACTAATGAAAACGCTAACACTAAGAACAAAAAAGTCTTAAAATAACTAGTAGATTCCAAATTCATTGTAAAATACTGGGTGTTCCATAAGAAAATTGAAAGTTGAGCGCCATATTAGAAAATGATGGTCATTCACAAATATTTCACAAGTTTCCCTTTTAAAGTTTGATTCAAGTATTATAGCAATCTTACATCAATAGCATGGCTCGTTTTGTCTTGGAGAAGACAGGAAAAAATTTTCCTATGATGAAAGTCGTTAGGCAGGGCAATCTCACCTGATCTTTTAATACGATCCATAATTTAAATCTTACATCTGATGTGACGGTTTTTGTTTGGTTTAAAAATTTATATTATGTAGTAATTGCAGCAATTAAGTAATTATACAACCTACAAAAATATCTATGTAGAAAAGTGTTAATCATAGAATACAATTATTTTATGGAACGTTTTTACATATTATGTCATAAAATGAAATGAATACAGGAAATTACTTAGGATTTTTACCTGGTTGTTAGTTGGTCTTGTGACTTCTTGGAGTTATTCTACTTACGAAGCGTTTCAAGACCGTAATCTCATTATAAACTCCTATAAAAGCGAGTGTACGTCCGTGCGTAGCCTACATACGTACGAACGTGAGTAACATATAATATAACAGCTGATTTCACCCATCATCTGTAATACTTAAACAAACCCAGTGTATATTATACTTTGGGGTTATGTTTACAACTTCAATCATTATAATTTCTTATGAAGTAGATTTTTTTAAATATGAGTTATAGAAGCAATGTATGTTATAATACGTTATAATATTCACTTTAAGTTTATAAAATGTATTATAGATACAACCTTTTATCACCAAAATATTTGTTTATACAAACTTAAAGAAGAAGTACATATTCGTATAATTTCGGAAACATTCATACATCTTCGGATAACATATAAACAGGTTCCATTATTTATTTATTTACTGTACTATTAATAACTTCTAAATCATTTGATCTATCAATATGAAATAAAAAGCATTTAAAAGATAATATTCTTATCTTTCTTTAAATATATAATAACATACATAAGTACAAAATGTTAACAAAAATTTCTACAGTTTTATAATCCTTATAATTGTACACATTTACCGAGTTAAAAATCCCCGTCAGCATAGTTAGATAGGCCTAGATAAAGTTTGTTGTTTTTAAATAATATTTTGCATAAATGATGTATTTCTGATCTGTATCTAATTAATCCGCCTGTGATTTTTCACGGGGTTTACTAGTGAACTATATAATATATTAATCACTATTCATGTCGTCACAGACACACAAAAACACAAACACATTAATAACAAATGTACAAAACACATAATAGATAGTGCGACACGGATTAAGCCAGTTTGTGTACACCATCTTGTCTTTAATACTAATTTGACACCTGGTGACACTAATTTAATAACCAGGTAAAATACTTATTGTAATTTCCTGTATTTATTTCATTTTATGAAGTGACTTGGATACAAAAAATCATGAAACTAGATATTATGTCTTGTTAATAATGGCAATTATTGATAATACGACTTTTATTACATTTCTCTACAATAAACAGATATATTTTTTTTATAGTTTTTGTATAAGTTATGTGTTATACATACACGCCTGGACCATTCGACGGATAAGGTTAAAATTTGGCGTTACAAATAACTAGCACAAGGGGAACTAATGCCGGTAAAGTTACTTCCACCACATTCTCATAAAGGCTGAACATGGGCCTACTACCCTAACACAATAAACATTTGTTTTATCTTTTTCCAAAAAAGAAACTTAAGAGCTAAGATTGGGCATATTTTTTACTTATGATATATATGCTGAAAAATAAAGCACTCGAATTTGATTACTTACGTAAAATGGTTTACTACTCCCAACAAATTCAATTATAGTTAATTTACTTCAAGTGAAACTGGAGAACTGACACAATGTGGCTCATATTTTATATAGTGATATATAAGAACGGTAAACCAACCATTTGCGACTAAGTGGTGAAATAGAGTAATTACCCACATACAATTCAATTAAATTCCACTAACTTCTTACAAAGTTTAAGAGCTAAAATTTGCATACTTATTTTGTTTGTGATAAATAGAACATATAAACTCAACATTGTTCACATAAACGTATTAAATCGCAAAATAAGCATTTTCTAGAAATATTTATTGCTATAGCTTCCCATAAAGATTTAGAGTTTAAATTTTAAAAATTCCTTTCATGTTATTAATAAGAAAATTAGAACACTGGCATTTCCATTATTTGCATCTAGTTGTGTTAAATTTGTTCCATTCATAAACAGACCAATGACGGTTAAGAAATAAAATTGGGAACAATTGATCATCGAATTATAGAAAAAGTTAAGCACCTTGATGACATGCATGCAAATAGCTAAAAAAGGGTTCGCACCCTACATTAAATACATTATAACTACTCATAAAGCTAGATACTCTCATGAGCTTCCTAAGTGTTTAATACTCAAAATAAATTACTTAGATTTTTAATTCTCGCGTCTACGGAATGACTATAAAAGTAACTACATCAGCAATAAAAAAAATCTATTAAACATTGATATTTTTGTGACTTTTTTTCTAAATAATATAAAATAATTTGTACGAAATATTGTGCGAAAATCAATTCTATTGAAGCATACAAACAAATGTAACGTTTTTCGAATAATTTGTTTTGACTTCTTTATGATCCTAAATCAAATCTGAAATCTCTATTACGATAAAATAGCGACATTGACTTCTAAAAATATCACTCTTAAATCTATAAATGTACGTTTTTCTCTTTAGTGATAAAATATAAAGAGCTGTGCAAAGCTAAGTACTACACAATATATAATCTCCTCCTTGCAAGAAAAGAGTTGTTGTATCTATCTAAGAAGTCCTGCAGTATTCATTTCATTTATTTATCCATTGTTGACGTATATTTAAAAAGTCTTGGAGTATTGCATAAGTGAGTTTAAACTGTTGTTTTAGTTTAAGAGTACACAAGCACACTATAACTTTATGTTTGGAATCAAATACAATTACTGATAATTAGGATGTTTGCATATTTCAATTATTTTTCGTACTTCCATCTCTGCAAAACTATATTTAAACATTGTTCATACGATATTTTATGTTAGTGACAGGCCAAATTCGTTTTGCTAATAAACAGAAAATTTCAATTATTCGTAAATGTGATTTTGTAAATGTCTTTTTAGTTTTGATATTTTAACTCAATTATATATTTTACTAAGCTATGTCTTATAATTGGTAGTATTTAAATCACACGTTGAACTATTTGTTTTTAGCACCTTTCTATCTTTGTAGATCAATTAAGAGATTTTTATGAATTGTATAAACTACAAATTTTGTTGAACTTATTTTTCACATATCTTGTTTTGTCTTAGAACGAAATAGAGAAACATAGTTGCAAAAGAAGATGCATTACTTTGATAATTTGTAAAAGTAGTGAATCCAACTCATAATTAGGGAACTAGTAAAATTTTATTAGAACTCATTGTAGCTTATCGGATTGCTTTATTTATACATAAATAATTATGTATAATTATGTTTCACCGTATTGCTGACGACATCTTCATTTAACACAAAACACTAGACACTAACAACACATATTAAACTTACAAATTGTTAAAATGTTATGATTTTATTAAATCAGCTATCTCAACTTGCAGAGTACATACACAAATATAGATAAGACACTAGATTGCATCCAGTCAAGTAGTAGAACCAGCTCGTACAACTTGTGGCTACTTAAAGACAATTTTTACTACGTGCAAATATTATTTATTGTGTACAAATGTACAAAATAATAACATTTGAACAATTTTTATGTCGAATATGTGTTGTTAGTAGCCTATATAGCGTTTTGAGTTAAATTTCAGCCTGAAAATGCCGTCAGTGATACGGCGAAACATGTCGCATTTAAAAAATAAGGATTGTTGAGACATACAAGGTACTTATAACCATTTATTTAAAATTTGTTTGCTACAAATTTGATTCATGACAATTAATTTATGATTATCGTATTGATTAGCATCTTGAATTAGAATTAACTTAATTTATAATAATTAATGGTTATCATGACAACTCTTTGTTAAATTGTTCAAAATACTAAAGATTACAATTTGTATGGATCAAATTTGTTTAAAAATAGACACATACGGTTGCCGTTTTTAACAGTTGATTTTTTAATTGCAAACTTTTTGTTTAGCTTACTGTTAAGCTTAAATACCAGATTGGAACTTTAAATTTTTCAAACTCATAGTCTTCGAGTATGAAGTTTTATTTTACTTGAGATGTGTTATAATGTAAATAATGCTTCATATTTAATTTGGTAAATCAACTACCAAATAATTACTATTGTCTTCTTAGTTCTCACATTATTCAGAAAAGCAATGCTATTTACAGCTTAAAAGCTACAGCGAGATAGTGTTTAAACTCAGTATATATGTAATTTGCATACATTACCAAGTAATTGGCATAGGCCTTTGTTTAAATGTCACAACCATTCAATTTAAATACAATACATAATTCATAATTTCTAAATGTAAATATATTTACGCATAAATATATACCAGGTAAAAACAGTTTAAATTGGTTTATTTTCTACGAGAGAAAGATGTTTTGTTATTTATTATCCAACCCTCGCTGTACCAGGGTCTGACAGAATATAAAGTGACGATTATCGAATAAGCTTTCAGAGCGTTTGAGTAATTTGCGAGAATACATTCAAATATTTTGTGATATACGTGACAATACCAGTATGCATCAGAAAATCGATATGATAAACTTGACATAAATGTTGTGAAACTAATAAAAATGTAAATTCAAGTGAAATTGATAATGATGAAGATTGTTTATGACATATTTTACGAACTTGTCCAATATATTAACGATAAACAAACATTGAATTTTATTCAACATGCTACAGTTTTGGAATTTAATTAATTTATCCTAGGTAGTTCATTAAGTGACACATTATTAAAGCCTTGTCAGTTGTAACAGATTAACAGCATTTCTTATTTTAATTATTTATGTACATGGATTCAGTTGTTATCTAAATGTTGTGATTATTTAATATTCTATACATTTAAAAGCAGATTAAGGTAGAACATTTTATGTAATTCACCAAAAAAAAAAAAAAAAACAGTTATTATAAATATTATTACAAGTTATATTTAAGTTTTGCTTATTTTTCTGTTATAAAACTTTGTCTCTCTGCATGTGTAAGTTATGGGTCATTGTTTTCTCCATTTAATTAAAATTAAAACATATTTTACAAAATGTCGTAAGCTATTAATTTAACGTTAATGTGTAGAATGTTTTCAATTTTAATGAATGTGAAAGTTGAAAAGTGTTGCTTTGTCAATATTTAGTATTTTTATTCTATAAAGACAAACTATAAGAAAAATATATGATGATGAAGTTCTGTTTCAGGTGTTTCTGAAGAGGGCGGTGCAAAAGTCAACTGACACGGCTTTAAATAAATTCAGAAAGTATTTAATTTATTACAGACAATACTGTATTGTAATTATTAATTATTGTATTACTGTAGTTTACAATTATTTTTTTGTTTCAAACTGTTTTCCTACTTCATTAATGCAACTTTCAAGTCTTCCGGGAACATTATTACATTATACTTTACGGCATAGTCCCTTATCACTGTTCAAATCATGTAATGCGTCGCATATGTAATAGGATGAGCCGAAAGACTCAGTTTTTTGTTTCGATGTTGTAACATCGAGGAAAAGTTGCGAATTATATAGCCAGAAAAAAAGACAACAAATATTCAAAATCGCTTGACATCTTCCGATCGTGCATAGGCCCTAAAGTTTAACAAAATATGAAAAAACTTCATTCTTGAAATTATTTTTTAAATTTTGAATTAGATGTTTTCGTGATGTAATAGTTTGTAACGTCTTCCAATAGAGCCTAAAATGATTGTGTTTTAATTCGTTTTAGATTAGTTGGTATCTTCCGGTCGCGCTAGGGCCTAACATTTGCCAAAATATCGAAAATTTCACATTTTTACGTTTTTTTTTTATATCTTTAATCTACTTGTTTACTTGTTTTTAACGTAAGAGTTAGAGTATTTTTATTTTTGAACATAAGAACATTGTGTTTTATTATGGTGTGAATAAATTATGTCCTTTCGTTGTCCCAGAACCATTTATGGGATTCCATGGAATATATAAAACTGCAGCAAGGAACTCTGTACGATATGGATGGAATCAGAGATCAAAATATCGTTGGAGAAAATTATCTACTGTGAAACACCATGGTGCCATTGATTGGATCGGATCAGAAACTATCTAAATTTTGTAATGCATAAAGAAAATGGAACACAAGGAAAATGTTATGATTCATAACTGGTCATAGAGCTTTAATGAAACATCTGAACACCATGGGGTTATTCCATGGAAATTTGAAATGCAGATTATGCAACTAACTCTTGGGTACTACAGAACAAATACTGTGGAAATGCGTTACATATAGCCCAGTCATTAAAGGCCGAAAATCGCCATTTTTCGCAACTAATTAGGGGAAAGCTGAATTTTTATATGTGATAGATCCTTAGAGACATGTATTTTCTTAAAAGTCCCTGCGTGCTTCCACCTCCACCCCTCCCTTGTATAGTAAATGTGCAGAATTTCACTAGATTGCTTACAAGTTCGTTAATACTCTTCGTAGCGACTTAATTTTTGTAAATTTGTTCCTTAATACATAATAAACATATTGTGTTCTTGTAAATTTTTCGTTAAAGTTAATATTAAGGGAGCTATTAAACAACAAACACCAAACAAATGCTTTCTCATATAAATTTACTTTATTAACTATATTTTTTAAATTATTTAAAATACACAAAAATGGTTTAAATAAAACTTGTAGTATGTATCTTTAGCTTTATTATGATGTGGACAATTTTACTTGTTTAAATTTATCGCTTGCTCTTAGGACGAAGAAGACTATTGACTGTGGCCGAAATAAGTTTCCAACAGAGATCAGTAATCTAGCCAAACGAATTCTAGACCTAACCAAAATGTAACTTATGCAGAAATATTAGCAAACACACAAGGCTGAAGTGTCTAAGAAGTAAAATCCGCTCCCAATACTACTAATGTCATAACGAGAAACCAATATCTGTCGAAAATGTTTGATACTTTTATCTATCAAATTACACAATACAGTAATGAGTTATTATTTTTTTAAAGAATAATACATACTAGTGGACCCGGCAATGCTTCGCTATTGCTTGATTTACCTAAAATAAAATTATATTCAGTTTTTGATCCAAATCAGTTGTTGATCAAAATCAGCTGTTGATCAAAATCAGCTGTTTTAAGCTTTTCATACGAACACCTGTTTTTTGTGCCCCTGATAGAATCAAAAAATATCTTTCTTCTTCTTCCTTAAGTTTGACCTTCCATAAGATTAACATTGAAACTTTGAGGGCCACTGGGGCAGAATTATAATGGGATTCTGCTCATCTACAGGACACTACCTTTCTAACGGTATGCGCGAATTTCTCCTACGATGCACACAAGCTGAGAAAAAAAAACGACAAGTTTTGTGCTTGCCTATTAATATATAGATACTTTTACACAAAACATAAACTCGCAACTCCAAAGACGTTAAATTCGTTGTAATTTTAAGCAGTTTGTTTTATTTACTTTCTTATGATATTAAATTTATGTTAAGTTCATTAAAAATTTCTATTACAAAATCATAACAATTAATAAAATGTATAAGATAGCAATTTTAATAGACACTAATAAACTACTTTAAACCTAATATTTCTACCATTAAACAGCAATTAAGTAAATATTTGAAACTGGTTATATAATTAATCAGCTGAGGCTAAGCAAACAAGATGTTACAAAATACATTAAAAACATTTATCAATAACTAGAAGTATTTTCTCATTTAATCATTACCAGAACTTGCTAAATAAATTCATTTTAAAACTCGAGAATGTATTCGTTTTGTGCCTAAATATTATGAACGTAAACAAAATCATGTCCATTATACCAACAATACTAGTTGAATGTAAAACTCCTGGATTCCTTAATACGTAACACTCTGTATAAAAAATACGTTAATTAAAAAAAAACTGTTGTTTAAATAGATCATTTAAATGATTATCTGATATATATCAATACAGTTTTCAAAATTGTTTATAGATTTATGAAACAGCTTATAAATAATAACATTTATTAATTCATATTAACTTAGTTTTGAAACAATTATTGAATACCACACCTTTTGTTAAGAAGTGTTAAATAATAACAAGAATTGATTTTAATGTCTGATAGTAGGCCTATGCAAAGTTATAAGGAAGTGGGTAACCGACTGTTGTTGATGGTAGCGCTCGTATTGTAAATTCATTCCTTAAAAAGGTGATAAAACCTCTCTAATGTCATTGCAGATGTCAACTAACACAAGTCTGCCATGGTGTTAATCAATCCAATATCACGAGGACTCTTTCTTTGAAACACTACTTCCACTACTTTTTTTTAATGGCTGTGCTGGCTAATGTAAAAAATTAATAACATTTTACAATTTTAAAATAACATTTTATCAATTAACAAAAAGTTTAGTAGTGTTGAAATGGCGCTACCATGCATTAGAAAAATATTATTGTAAAAAAACATAGACTAAAGTGGGCTAAAACACAAAAAGCTAGTTTTCGTTATAATATATATTTTAGTATCATAATAATTTTATTTGTCAAAGCAGAAATTTTTAAAACTATTACTTTTTTATTTTTTTATTATTTTCAAATTTTGTTTTTTAACAATGCATTTATCATTCAGTTTGGCTATGATTTTATGAAAAATGTGTTTATTTATTATGAGAAGGTTTTACTGCAACTAAAAAGTAAAGAATAAAATGTGTGGCCACCCCCGATACAACCTACTATAGATCTAACTGAAACTATCAGTTTAATAGTAATTTTCTAAATAAAGTATCTGTTAAGAGTATGGCAAAAACTTCCTCATTAACGTAAACTAAACTATCTGAGTTTGGGAGAGATATATGATGCTTTTCTAAATAAGAAACAGCCAGTGCTGAGGTAGTGTAACCATTGTTTGGTGTAATGACGCATCTAGAAAAAATACTTTTGACATTACAGTTGAGGGTAGTTGGATTAATATGTGAAGTGAGAAAGTGAGACCAATGACTTTATTCAATACAACTATTAAATATTACACGTTTAATTTAAGAAAAGTGTTATCTACTTTCAGACTATTTCCTTAGTTCATGAATACGGGAATAGAACAGCCTAATTTATTGATACCGTTATCAGTTGACCATGAGTTTTGGTAATAAATAAATCGGATGACCTATAGCAGAATAATGACTTTTCATTTTTATTGCATTAGATTTAGAGGTATACAGGCGTATGTAGTGTGCATTTATGAATATGCGTTTATATTTTTGCAATAACCATGCGCTTAAATATATTGCATATATTTCTATAAATGTATTTATTGTTCATTAATTAGTTTTTGCTGTGTTTGTTGTCCAATAACTTTACATATTTGTTATTGTGCAGTATTGTTGAATTTGTGATTATAAATAATATTATTGTCATTAGATGTATTGTAATATTGTTGTTACTGGTATTTTTTAATTATTATTACTATGTAGCTTGTATGTTTTAATTTGTAAGTTGCAGATATTTAGTATTTTTAGTACCAGTGTTAGTTTATGAATGGATTGTATAAACGAAATGTAACAATACATTTTATGTTCTGTCAAGGACGATTGGGATGTTTGTCTTGTTACATTAAGAGAAGGTTAACGTTTCATACATTTTGTTTCCACAGCAAAGACTGATTTGAGGTGATAATGTCACGTTTATTTAATACCAAGCCACTCTGCACCGATTGTTGGTTGCGTGTTGTAAAGTATATTTTACTTTTTTGAAACTTTGTTGAAAGCAGAATTTAAATTGTGGTTTCGGTAATATAAATTAATTTATATTAAGTTTCAGTTAATATGTTTCTTTATGTGTTCATTATTATTAAATTTACAAATTATTTATGCAAAACTTGGTAAACAATTTTGTACATGCTCTAGTGGCCTACTTCTTAAACTTTTACTTTTGCTCCTTCAGAAATTAAAATATATATTTATAAGATCATATTTATATTCTTAAGATATTATAATTCAAGCAACATTAAAGGATGAAATGTTAAAAAACAAAGTTGTATAGAAACATGAAATCACGTATTTCACTAAACAATATATTTTAGATTTGTAACATATCTAATCTGTAATATAATCACATTTATACAAACAAATAAATATAAATACTCTTGTGGTGTTAAAAACTGGAACTGGCATGAAATGTGCAATAAAGGACACTTTATTAGTCTAGGAAATTCCTTGATATATTACATGAAGGGAGTAAAGCTTTTTATCTAAACTTTTCAGTAGGCCAAGCTTTTCTATCCCTTTTATAAATATATTGCTTTATATAATACTACGGCAAAATAACGTCTTACATGATTTGGAATAAGCTAAAAAAATGTATCTAATAATACTTTATAGAGAACTATCGGGTTTTATTGAATTAAAGGCGAAACATGTCAACCTTACTATATTATAATCACAGGAAAAAACTGAAACTGTACAAGTTATTATTTAATATAATACATTTAAAATAAGAATTTTTACAACTTAATTTTTAGAACTGTGTACATTTTTTTAATTTAATACGCTGTTTTAGTGCTTTCTGATAGACAATTCTTCAGAAAATACTGAGTTATTTATATCGGCAAAGTATCTTGTTACGCTACCAATAATATGTGTTATTTAATTTTAATTATACTGTGTCAATTAGTTATTAATATTATTTATCACTGTCAATGACACACAATCCAAACAATAAATGTCAGCTTTAAGTGTTGTTGAAACACTAATGTTTATAATAATGGGTAATAAATTACCTTATTTTTATCCGTCGAGCACTCTAAAATATATCCTTTATGAATTACCGGTTTCGGTGGTTCATGCTACCATCATCAGATCAACCTCAAAAATGATTCATTCCACTGTTGTGGAACACGTCGTGATAAACTATACACAATTAACACAAAACATTAAAAAACACAAACACTTGAACAAATTTAAATATATACACTGAAAAAACATTTATACACTGAAAAACTGTTGTTTTTTCAGTGTATATATTTAAATTTGTTCAAGTGTTTGTGTTTTTTAATGTTTTGTGTTAATTGTGTATAGTTTATTACGACGTGTTCCACAACAGTGGAATGAATCATTTTTGAGGTTAATCTGATGATGGTAGCATGAACCACCGAAACCGGTAATCCAGAAAGGATATATTTTAGAGTGCTCGACGGATAAAAATAAGGTAATTAATTACCCATTATTATAATAATTGCATTCTTGGAAGCTAAATAACATCATGTTTAAACTAATGTTTAATGAGTTAATAAACTTAGGTATCATTATTTGAAGAATTTTAGTTTATGTTTTATTCTATTAAATTTTATAGTTTAAGCTCGATACGCCATATTAACAAATGATGTAAATAAAAAAAAAATCTAATTTAACAAATATACTATTGTGTAAATCGAGCAAATTTAATATGAAATTTTATTAAATGTAATACATACAGGCGAAGTAATTAATTCTATTATGTCTAGCAAAAACCTGAATAATAATAACTAACAATAAGGAAGTTCCCTGCGTACTTTTCACTAAACGCTTACTCTTCTTAATGCTAGAGTGCTATGCAAAATAATATACAATGTACCCTTAATTTAATTTATAACATCTTGCCTAGGCAGTATATGTTTAGAAACAGGAATCTTATGTTAAAAGCTGCATTATAGCACAAATAAAACAAATTAACGTGATCCAGTCTATATATTTTTAAATACTTAATATATATTTTGTATATAAGTATGAATGAATCTTATTAGTCTTAACTATTCCTATGTTTAAAAAGTAAACGTATCTTATTAAAGCTAGTCATCTTAGTCAGCTGATTTATGTGTTATCGTGTTCTACTGGTTGCTATGGTTATGGTTATCAAATTGGTTAAACATTAGCTTTAAATATAAATAATGTAATAAACACCTACAGTATATGAAGTAACATTTAACTTATAGTGTAAATATTCTTGTGGTGGCCATGATGCTGAAGGGTTATAGCGTATTTTAGTTACATCATCAAAACATGGTCTACACTCTAACAATGTGGCTGTTGGAGAATTCATTTTTGAATAGTAACACTCACGATTTTATTTATTGTTGTTCAAAACTATTATTAGTACATACCGATTATCATCTTCAAATAGCTAGGATGATACCACAACAGAGAAGAAAGTCTATTACCTGAAACAAAGAAAATAAATTACTTAGTATAATTGTATATTATAGTTAACTAAATTATATATTTTTTTCCTATTTAAACCTACAGTAGTGTCATCGGTCTGAGAGTCCGATTCACTTTTTGTTAGCGTGTCACTCATAGCCATTCATGAGAGGGAAGTCTAAGTCATTCAGTACCTTCCTGTTTCTTGTCAATCTGCCTGATGCTGTCTACTCGTAATCTTCAGATTATGTTATCTATGATGAATTAAACAAATCGGACTCGTACACGGAAGACACCAACCACGCGAGCGGTGTGCTACACCGAAGTCACCTTTTGTGCAACTTTGTCAATAACATTAAAAGTGAGTTCTATTTAATATTTTTATTTTAAACTAGCTGACCCATGCAAAGCATTCGCATTCTAACTTACTTAAATCCCACTTAATTAAAGTAATAGGTGAATCCACGATGTTGTTTATAACCACGCTTACAATTAATTAAAAATAGCAATGTAGTATGCAATTAATTACGGCAGCTCTCCAGCTGGGTATTGTTATCATCAGTGTTGCCAACGACAGGAAAATATCCCTACAACTTACTTGATCTTACATCTTACATCACTGTTACTTTCGGATTCTTTATTTCTTCTTTTTTTTTTGTATCTTTTCGTATAATTGTATTTTGTATATTTTTCCGGTTTAGTGGTTAAGGAAAGCTTTAAAATGATGCCTCATTCATGTAATTTGATGATGTATTGAGGAAGTTATGGCGTACCGACAAAAAAAGGTCTTGAGAAATAATATATGTGATGTTTTATTGTTTACTTATAAATAACATTAAAAATTATAAATTGTTGATAGTATGATTTTTACTCAGTCCCTAACAACTTGAAGTTGGGTTTCTCACTTTATTTGTCACGAAGTTGTTATAAAACAGCAATTTTTACAGATTTTGATAGTGCTATGAACAATACTGCGATTTCTAAAATGCTTTAAATAGTAGTTTACGGCAAACGTCACTTTTAAATAACACTTTGTTTGTTATCTAGAATTTTTATTTCGCCTCTGATTTCAATAAAATTTTATATTATAGGTGCCTTTGGAATGGTCAACAACATTTTAAAGCTATTATAATGCCTTCATTACGTTGCCATTCGAGCAATAGCACCTATATGTCTTGAATAAGACTTTATGTTTGTTATAACTGTGTGGTTTTTTTTAGATGGATTATGAAAAAGAACAAGAATCTTTGAAGACTACCGGAATCGATTATCGGAGAACATGAAAACGATCTATGGACGCTGTACTTTCCGCCAGTATATCAAAATAAGCAGCATAAAGATGTTTGCTATGTATGATGCAAAGTTATTTTATAGCTTACATCCATTATGGAGGTATATGTAGGTCAGCAACTACTTGGTCCCTATGAAAATTTTAAGAATAACGGTTTAGAAGTGGTTGATAGAATATACAAGCCTGTATATGGGTCAGATAGGAATGTAGCCACCGACAACTGACCACCACTATACCTTTGTTAATAAACTATAATAAAACTAAAGGAGGAGATGATGTAGTTGATATGCTTTGTGCAAATTATACCTGAGGCCATACACGTAGAAGGTGGCCTATGGTCATTTTACTACTCCTTCCTAAATGGTTAATTTGTATTATTTGTGCAATAATGCAGTTATAACACACAAGATTCCTGTTTCTAAACATATAGGCCTAGGTAAGATGTTATAAATTAAATTAAGGGTACAATGTATATTATGTTTTAATCTATTAAGCTTTTCTTGTTTTAAGCTCAATACGTCATATTTACAAATGATGATCATATAGGTGTTTCAACTGTCCCGACAAAAAGGTTGCAAGGCGGTTGTTTTTGAGAGACCTCCCTTATGATCAGATAAAAAAAAAACAAACACTCGGAAACAATTGTCACGATTCCACAAATCCTGAAGTTAACTAGGCTCAAAATTGCAGAAACGTTTGGCATTGCAAACAAAATTGTTGCCCCTCAAGATCGTGGTACAGGAAGGTGCCAAAAGTGTTCTTCAAATCAGGGAGACGAAATACTTTTGCAGGGAATGTAAAACATTTTTATGCTTGCGACACTTACAGATAATTTGTGAAAGGTGCTACATCAGAATTTGTAAATTGTATTATTCTATGATCTTGTTAATTTTATAACTTTTACCTCACATTTTTTACGTATATAGTAACTTGAAGTAAACGGTGACATTCCTTTTTTATACTGAATAATGAAACTCCAGATTTTTTATAGTTTTGAATTATTTTGTTAACTTCACAAATTTGTATACTAAAATATAGTTTATACTTTTCAAAACTAACAATTAAACTACACAGTATATTGGAATAAGCATTTTTTTTATTTAGTAGCCTATACAAATTAAGCAATATTAAGTTCAAAAGATACGACGTTTTTTTGGAAAGATAGTCTAGTTTTAAGTATAATTTTTTTAATTAAGTGATTAATTTTACTATATGCACTAGATTTTTATATAAATATACATTAAAACATTTTTTTATAATAAGCCGCCTACAAAATGTAGTAGCATATAAGAAATTTGTTAATTTGTACCAATAAAGTTTTGTTCAATTTTATACATATTATTTGCTTTTTTATGTCCTAAAACTCACAATAAAAGAAAAAATATAATCATATTCGTAATTTTTACTGTTTGTTGACTAAAAAAACACAATAAATATATAATAGCAATAAATCGGTCTCATACACCGTTAACACCAACGGTGAAAATAAAGCAAAGACACTATTACTCACAAATTTTTATAATTTTTGAAAATGTGTCCATGCCAAACATTGGATAAATTTTGTATTTTTTAATTTGGGTTACATATTTTACTCTTGTCTTCATAACTATAAACATTTTTTGCCAAGTTTACTCTTTTTTTCAAATAAAAAAATTAAATAGTAGCATTAGTTTTGAAACTTGTAAAGTAAAAGTGTTTGAATTTTAAATCATAAATGTAAATTTATCTCCGTCATATAACGTATCTGAATATGTAGGAGAAGAACCATATTTATGATATATGTCATTTTATTAAAGTTTTTATTTTTTAAACTAATTTTAGAAACAAAAAGACTAAAACTGAAATTTGAATGGAGTATTTATGATTTTTTGGGTATAAAATAAAACATTTATAGCCTATATAAGTTTACAAAAAAAAAAAAAACAACTTTATTTTGAACAATAAATTCCGTTTATGGAATAATATTTACTATTAATGAATTTACTGTAATTAAGTTAAATAAATGTCTTATACAGTTCATAAACTTAAGTAAACTGTAAGATTTATAGTTTTAATTTAAAGTTACGGCGTGTAATATCTTAGCAGAAAGCAGAATATGCCATGAATGTGTCATAAACACAATTTACTTTTAAACTCGAAACTAATTGGAAAAAAGAAATTAATATAAAATGTTTCAAAATGCCTTGGAAATATGCAATAACCTCAGTATTACACAATTTTAAATAAATGCTAACTCAAAGGTCATAACCAGAGTTTAAAACATGCAAGCTACATTTATTTATTTGTTATTTATAAAATTAATACTGAGTTTAGAAACTACTGATTCTAATTGATAGAATAGACTTAATAAAGTTAAAATGATTAGGAAATAATAACTATGTAGTAAAATTAAAACTCTTTATTTTAATTAATTTAGAATATTATTTATTCATATACATATGTCTTCGTCATGTTGTGGCATATAATGTAACTAATAAATACAAGTGTTTTTCATGTCAAAGAGTCTGTGAAATATCTTGTCTGTGCTAATATATGTTTGTAATTACTGACGTAAAAAGGATACCTTTTAGGATTGAAGCTTTTAATTTATCAACATTTTTAGAGAGTTTATATATAAAGAAATTTCGAAATAGTTTTGTGCTACAATTTTAACAAATTAAACATTTTGTATTTTGTTTATTACTAATTTTCTAACAGTTCAGAAGACGAAACTAATATTTTTAAAGCAGTTTTGTTGAATAAATATGGTACTCATAAATAATAAATAATAAATAAGTCTTTGCTAGTTTTTAAAATTTAGGTTTTTATTTAAAAGATTTTATTTAGTATGTATTATTTTTTGCTGGAAAGTATACCATCATCTTCGATGTAGGAAAAACCTAAATGGACTATTAGCAAAACGTATAAATTACTACTACAATTGTATGTCCTAATTTACAAGTGGTAGGAACGATCAAAAATAAGAAATAAAGAGAATTGCGATTCTTCTGGAATATTAAATTAGGGATACTTTTAATAAAAACAAAACATACTCTGCACAATCATTCCAACAGCGACTGAAATTTATTGCAAATATCTTCTATTGTTTAAACAGTCTTAATAATATTTTGATATAAATCATACTTATACTAGACATATATGTATTTTATTTTATTGTCTTATAAACAAGTACTGTATTTTTTGTTATTTACCACTTGAGAGGTACTATTGAAGATGCTATATTATTTATGAGCTTTATCCATAAGTATTTAGCCGTTGTATAACTCAAAGGTAGACACTTCAACTAAAACTATTTGGTACTGGCGTACAAATAAAATGGAAATTTAAGGAGAACAATCCAAAGAGTGCATTCCTTACATCTGTACTGAAATAAAACAAATCAATTGTATAGTATTGTAATTATGAGTTTAAGTAGTCTTTCTAAAATTCAACAGAAAAAGCTGGAATTGTTAGAACCGTATTATAACCACTGAAATACCGTAAGTAACCAGAATTATGGTAAATAATTACGAAGTCATAACTGTCTCAAGAGTAAAACATAAACATTTCTATAATAAATATGTATGTTCAATAAAAGGTATTCTTTGGTAACAACCACACTCTTTAAATAGTGCAATATCCATCTAACGACATTTAATAAGATTTTCAAAATATCTAAATATGCCTATAAATTACAGATTCATCACAGTGTGTAACTTGGCTATTTGTTTCTAATCTTTTTTTTTTGTATTTTAAACAAAACAATTATAAGGAACACAATATTTATTGCATTTCAAAGAACAGCGTACCCTTGTCTAGTATTACATAAGTAACGCTACAACATTAGCTTAATTGTAAAAGAGACTTATTTAAGAGTATGAAAGTAAGAAGCACGTACTTCTACAACAAAAAACAAGGTCTAACGCTTGTGTCTTGAATATGTGATTTTCTTCAGAAAATCTGCCTTACTTTGTTTTTCAGAAGTGAGAAACATTTTTAGAATAATTATAGTAAAGGGAAATTTAAAAATGGTATATAGTCATTTCACTTCATAAATTTCTGTTTTTTATCTTAGTTTAGTCTTTTTTACATTTTAAAAGTTTAGTGGATGAAAGTTATCTTACTATTGATTGGATGATATATTAAGTAACAAATACAGAGTAACAAATAAATATATTGTTAAGTTTATTTAAAAAATTTAATTACAGTTTAATTACTCAAGTATTTGGTACTTTGGAGTTTACGGAGTTCTTAGAACTGATTCAACTGAAAAAATGTCAGAGATTAATACTGACGTAAATTAAGGGAAAACAAACCAAGAATATTTAAATCCATACTAATTAAAAACTTCCTAGATGATCGATATTTAATAATATTAACTGCACTAACTTAATAGTCGTATATCAAGTCCCTTATAAAGACTTAATATAGAAAACTAAAATGCACAACTGGAACTGAGCCCCTCGACATAACTGTAATACAATGTAATAGTTTTCTCTAAATAATAATGCACTTTTGCTTTAGGAAGTAAAGAAAAGTAAAACCCAAACTTATATTTGCTTGCACTATGCACGTCAAGCGAGAGGTTTTATTTGACTAAACTACTTTGGTTTCAGTATTGGTTATCAGTCATGTAACTAGTTTGAACAAAACCTTTTACCTAATCATATTACTCAATATTTTTGAGTAATAGTGTTTTGGACCTAGTAAGTAGAATTGATTTTTTTCTTTTGATATTACTGTTTTATTAATCGAGGGACCCTGATTGTTCTACAACAAATGCAAAGCAAAGATTTTTGCAATTATTAAATTTGATATTCATCAATCATTTATAAGTTTGATTTGCTATGTCACTTAAACAAATTACACA
>JAGFPH010000540.1:204896-242359 GCA_018207615.1 Philaenus spumarius
TGTGTAAAATGCATCGGCGGCATGCGCAACATCAAAGGGAAGTTGTGCAGAGAAATATATGCAGTGCCGTTGGTCTTTCGGTTTGGGGTTTTTCGCAGACCTACCGGTCTGCATGATAAATCTTACTCGTCCTATAACAGATGCAGGTAGATTTCTTATTCATATTTACTACCATTTACTAGAACGTTTCCATAAGCTAGGCAATAAAAAAATATATTTCCCCTTGCACTCAGCGTTAGAGTTATCAAGTATGTTTTTGGTAATATTTAGAAAATTTCCTATTATTTTGTAATGATATTTTGTTTTTTAACGAATAAGATATTTTGTTCTGTGGCCTAATTCTTGTCACCCGTTGCAAGTAAATAAAATATTATTTCACATGAATGTGTTGGATAAAATATTGGTTTACAATAACTTTTAACTTATGGGATACTGAACCTACTAAAGAATTTATGATTTTTATTAGTTTTCAGGCCTTTTTTCCCCAGCTCTTAAAATAATATCTGCTTTTAACAAAAAACCTTTGAAAAACTTTGTACTGGAGCAGTAATTAGGTATACAACTTTAAAAGAATGAAGTATTGTTTGTATTAAGAGAGTTATATCGATTTTTCAGTTTGAAAAAACCTCTCCATTTTTTAATTCTTTGATCTTGGATTATTTTTTTAATACTTTCATTTATTGGTTTTTAGGTCATTCAATAAGGGAGTTTACCTCAATTTAAGGTCACCTAAACCTCTAAATTTAAACGTTTTTTTATATCTGATACAAATGAAATATTTTAAAATATATTTGCAACAAGCTTCACCTACAATTTGTGTAGAAGGAAATATGGGAGTGAAGAAAGTCGAAAACCGTAGATTCACAAAAATCACCCATTTATTTTCATTTCAGAGCTCGATTAATTAATTATTAATAGCCAAATACTCAGTTACTTGGTGAACATGCTCGTTAGGGTACATTTTAATGCAAAACTAAATTTAAAAAGCCCTAATTTATTATAATTTGTCAATAAAGTATATCAATGTTTCCTTATTATCAACACTTTTTTTAATCTAAAATTTTACCAACATGTAAATCTTGGCTTTAAAACTTACAATTTAGGAGAATAAATGATAAACCATAAAAAGACTGTTGATCCACTGCTACTTCAACATTTTCTCATCTTACCTGAAATTACTCTGCAAACTAAGTCTTCATATTACATAGCCAATGCCTAATTTAGCTATGTTCTTTTATTATTATAAAATAGTTCAAGCCCTATTTACTTTTATTAAAAGCACATAAGCACACGAAGCAGACTGAAACAAACAACCTTAATTTTACTAACTTGACCCACAAAACCATTCAATTTCTATCCTGGATATAAAATCTCTCCATCACTTGCTCAATAATATTTCCGCAATTCGGATATTTTATCGCAGCAAATAAATCTAATGTTGTTAAATAAAACTGGTAGCATTCACACAGGAACTGTACGGAAAATTACGACAAATCAAGAAAAGTTAATTATGTATAAGTAAAAGACAGGAAACTTATTACAATAAACTTTATTAGTATTGAACTTTAAAAAATATGAGTAAAATAGTGAAAGGCTTATTTGAACAAATGATTTATTTCAAACAATAGTTCAATCTAAAAAAAATTTGACCCAGTTTGAAATGTTGTTCAAGTCAGTTCTCCAGAACATGATAACTTACAATCTCTCACTTCCCTGTTGCTGACACTTTTGATATTTTAGGAGTATGTACAGAGTGTTTCTTGAAGAGGTTTAAACGTTTGATTTTATACAGCTTTAATACATCGATCTTTTTGAAACTTTACACACCCCATAATAGAGGCTTTAATAAAGTTATGTGAAAATTTTAGCAGTACAACACTTGCAGAAACAAACATGGTGTAATCAAGACAAATTTATTAATTTATATCTCGAAAAATAACTTTCTCGAGTGGTAACAGATTTGTTATTTCCAGTGCTAACGCTCATTGTTGAACAGGATGATCCCAGACAGAAGAGTGGAATTTTGTTCCCGTATTATTGAGTATCATGAGTTAAATCCTGATTGGCATGCTTACTTGAATCGTTTTCTCAGACAAGTCCACTTTCTACCGCAATGGTGTAGTGAATAGGGATAATTGTAATTATTACAACACCAACAACCCCCATATTCTTTTAAGGAAACTACTCAAATTAAACAAAAGCCATTACTTTTTGGGCAGCTGTGAGTGTAAATGGGATGTTATCTTGCGACATTTCGAACAGTACAATGCCTGGAATTAAGTATGCACAAGTTTAAATCAACATGCCTTGCTTCATTTTATGGTTCCAGAAATGAACCAAGCAATATTCCAACAAGATTTCACTTGACTTCATTTCGCAAATCCTGTCAAGGAATTACTAAATGGCAACTTTTATGGGCATTGGATTGGTCGTGGAATTTATTTTTTGGATTGGCCATCTCGATGTTAAGATTTAACTGTGTGCGACTTATTTTTATGGGGTTCCCTAAAGGAACATGTTCATTCCCACAACTTCAATAATGATGAGGAATTAAAACACAAAATTGAAAAGGAACTTCTATGAATACTGCAGGATTTCTTTAAAAAAACGTACGAACCATTTGTTGAGCCCTGTAACCACTGTGTCGCTGTGGATGGAATACAGTTTGAGTAATTTTAGGCTTTGGTTTAAAGTTTTCTATTATATCCTAGTTTTCTAATCAAAATGCGTTATATCATTCGAATGTAACAAAAAAAATATTTCACAAAATCTACAGTAATTATTAATTAGTTTATTTAAACGTAATAAATTAATTTTTGTTACAAAATCAGTAAGGTATAATTTAAATACCTATTTACAGAGGGAGAAAATTAATAAAGTGTTAATTATTCCACCATTTTGTTTCTGCAAGTGTTGTACTGCTAAGATTTTCACGGAACATTTTTAAAGCCTCTACTGTGGGGGGTGTAAAGTTTCAAAAAGATCGATGCATTAATGGGCCAGCTATACAAAATCAAAAGTTTAAACCTCTTCATTAGACATTCTGTATATAGGCTGCACAGTGAATGCTGGATAATTATACATTCATATTGACAGTAAAATATTAATCTAAATAGAATTCTCAATATATATTCTTATTTACATCATATTAATTCACTTTGTATATAGCTTTATAGCAGCTTAAGTAAACGAATCAGGGACAAAAACCAATATTAAAAACAATATAAACATATTAGCCAATAATATTAATCTAAAAGTTTCTAAAAGCAAACTTCTTTCATACATATAATATGATAATAATTGTCATAATAGTTTATATTATTCTTTTTATTTGTATATGTATACATGACGATGTAAGAGAATAAAATTAACCAAAACATTAATGTAATACATACTAGAATTTACCAACACTGAAACATTTATAAAATATAAAAAAATAATTTAAAACAATAATTATGTTATGTAAAAATGAATAATAATAATAATAAATAGCCAAAAACTATCAAAATAATTAACAATAACCAACAATGAACGTAATGTTATGTAACAAAATATATATATATTTTTAAAAAAATCAAGAACTCGTGCCACTCCAGTACACTTAGCATTATAATTTTATTGCTTCTACCATAAAATACATTTTGCATCTAGAAACATAATCAAACACCAATATCTACGATACTTATGTGCATACAATATGACTCAAATTAAGAAACAAATAAAATAAGTTTAATTTGTTTAATAGATTTCTTATAGTTCTGAAACTATGTAATACATATTTAGAACTGTAAAAAAAATATATTTTAGAAGAACAGAATATACCAAGTGCATTAACTCAGTAAACTCTCAAACTGCGATATTGTATTGAAAGTTTCCGATCATTGTCCAGTTGGTTAACCCATATTCAATCACAACTCCTTTGTCTAAAATTTGGCAACATAAAAAAAATTGTATATATTTTATTAAATCATAGTATCATGTAATTTCATTAGACTTTCCTTAGGCAACAAATAAATGAATCCGACGTTATAAACGATAAATAATAAAAGGTAATTTCTGGAAAATTCTATAAAATAAAAACTTGCTTTCTTACTTTATTGTAAAGGAAAATATAAAGAAAAAGAAAGAAGCGCCTAGAGTGTTGAACCGACTTCAGTGAAATACTCCGGCCCTAAGGGGTGAGATGTTTGCTAAGTTAATTAATTTATCTCCTCTTTCCTCGGGCATTTTTAAAAACACCATCCAACTATAATGAGTCTACGTTTGTACTAAGATATTTAATATAAAATGTCTTACTCTATTTATTATAGTGTATTTAATGAAGCACTTAATTTGCACTGAGGAAAACATCTTGAACATAATAATTACGTAGTACAATAATAACACCGTCCTATAGCAGTTATGCATGCTGGTAAATGAACAAACGCAAGAGTTCTATGCAATATATTGATTCGATAAAAAAATAATGAAATAATATATGTTTCGTCAAGTTTTGCATCAACAATTATTTATTAAAAGACAATTTGCAAATTGTTTTGTATTTTTTACTTCTAATAGGTTTTGAAATATTTATTAACTCATATTTATGTAGTGCGATATTTCCATTAAACTAGGTTTGAAGGATTTTATAACAATTACAATTACATGGTTATATTGGTTCAATATAGACTGAAACAATACTCAACAAACCATAATACATTCATGATTGATGGAATTCGAGCTTTTAGAGTATCTTTGATCACAATTTCTAAATTATTTGTTTTCAGTAAAAAAAAAAAGATATTTAATACTTCCACATATTCTAATAATTTAAGCCTTTAATTGATAATAAATATAGGTTGATGGCAAACTTGACAAAACATGTATTTTTTTATTTTTAAATTTTTATTACATTTTTATAATTATTGTATAATAATAACTTAAAGTAAAAATATCTTTTACCATAATCGGATATAAACATAATTCGTAGATTTGGTTGTCTACATGACCTTAAATTTGATATCTATGTTATTTGTCCAACTGTTGTAGTCGGTGTAACTTTAAAAACTGCATGCTATTAAAATAATTAAAACAATTCCCAGAATTAAAGCATTATAAATAAACTTAGTAAACATCACCTATACCATACAATATTTTATGTCTTTATCTTTTAGAAAACTAATAATACAAAATGTAATTTAATCAATAGAATAAAAGCTACACGAAAAAAACACGATTTATCTCAACATAATGTTACTACAGGAAGCTACCAGTAAAAACAATACACTATGAATCACTTTATATTCCATTAGGATGATTTACGATCAGTAATCAAACATTATCTGGCTCTAAGCCAGCGTTTAAAACTGTAAAATCTTCAACCAAGCATAGTTCTAATACCCTTGCACTAAAAACACCAAGCTGGTAATATTATATGTTCTACTTGCTGTTTTCATAATCACGAGTGAAATTTTTGAAAGAATATTAACAGAAATGTACAAATATGAACAATTTAGAAACAAAACAAAACTATCGAAAACGATAGTTTATTTGTCTACGTTATTTTGTCATTTCATAAAGGGTATAACTCTTCATAATTAATGGTATTGTAGAATTTAAGTGAACATTAAGTACATTTAAATTAATGTATAAGAATACTAATTTCAACTAGTGTTAAAACCATAATAATTTCAGTAAAACAAATTATATTAACAATAAAATTTTGTAAAATATAAAACTAAAAGAGGATTTAATTTCTACCAATCTATCACCAAACATACGGCTGAATAAATGAATACTGTAGATTTAATGGAAACTACAAGAAACTACCAGTTTCGATTTAGTAATTTGTAATTTTAGTTAAGTTTTATATAACCACTACTTCATTATAATCAATGAAAGTATATTAAATATAGACCTATTGTTTTTAGTTATAGACCCTATTTATATAGAGTTTAATAGTTCATTTACTGAAATTGCTTTATAAAACAAGCAAAGAAAAGTTTAAACTTAAGAATTACTTATATAAAGTGTGTTACTGGAAGTAAAATTTGTATTAAATATGTGCATCTGTACGATATTATTGCAGTTGCCCAGTCATTATTTTCAATGTTCAAAGTACTTTAAAAGCAAAAATTACTTCTTACAACTCGTTTCTTCCATTTGTGCACTGCCAATTGAAAAATAAGTTCCCCTCTACTAATTAATTCCCTTCTTTATTATAGTTAGTTCACTATTTAAATAACTGTTTTAATCTTCGTAAATAATTTTTTGTTAAAATTAAAAGTGTTAAAAGTTACAACTTTTACAAGAATTAAAATGATTAAGGGTTAGAAACTTATTAAATAGGTTGTGGAATGATGTGTTTAAGAAGTACTTAATTGATCATTAAACAATTTATATTAAAGAAAATATTGTATACAGACAGATACAGAAGAACTAAAAAAATTATTATATAATTTGTCTTAAGATAAAATAATGTTTCAATATGACTTATCTAATTCTCATTACATTTTGTTTATTAAAATGACAAATTTGTATGCACATTTTGAATTCTTTTAATTCCTTTTTGTTAAAATATACCAAGCATTTGTCCAAATAATTTCTACTAATATATTTTGAGATTTTCCTATAAGGTTTTCGTTATGCCTTATACATGTCCATTTACGGCATTTATGAGTTAGCTTAACTAATACTGATCTTAAATCTCAAGACCTACATAAAGCAACCAACTAGAAAAAACATACTAAAAGTTGAAACGCTGAACATAGAAGAAGAAAACACAGTAAGTATTTTGAAGATCTAGTCTTTTTTTAGAAATATGTCAAATGGAAATCCAAAAATTAAAAAATAAGATATGCTTCCAATGCTTTTTCGAACAAATCGTCAGCTTAAATGTGGCAAGCAGTTAAGAAACTAGTTGTTGGTAAAGTAAAAACAAATTCCTCTGTCTCTCTTGATCTTAACTTTTTAATTAACTATTTGTATGATATACCGTGAGATTTTTGTGTAGCAATATAATTTAGTAATAATAATAAATGACATAGGTATTCTATAAAAATGTAACGTATCTACAGATAACAAAAACCTTTATGTCAATAAGGAGGTAAGCTGGATAAGTGAGTAAAGTGAACAAATTTTTATTACTTAATACACTAAACTTCGCCTAAGCATTTTATTAGTATTACTATCAACGAAAACACTTACGTCTACATCTGGTTTTTATATTTCAAACTATCCGAACCTTAAACCAGATCAGATTTTGAGTAGTCAACAAAGAATTTATTATCTACATATACAATAAATATATTTATTAGAGAATACATTTATTAATCATAAAAATTATTTATCTAATAAAGTTGTGTCATTTTGGTATTATTATTAGATAGTAGAAGATCCAAGACTAACGTCTTTAAGACTAATTTTTAAAACTGTGTTTCTAAAATTGTATTTATAAACAGCAAATCTGAAAACATTCTCTGATGGAAGTTATCATTTATTAACTCGTTGTTCTGATCCCGGTCTGTCAACACGTGTTTGCCACACATATTTGTGTATTCTGTGTTTGTTATATTGTGTTTTTTGACTTCTCAGTTTCAGCTCTTAGATGTAATGAATGGATGTTTAAGGTCAGTGGTATATTTTAATTTTGCGTTGTTTTCTTTAACATAATATGCCTACAACTCTAGCTTGGTTTTTAGTCACTTTATAGCATCAGTTGATTTATATTCGAAACATCGTAAATAAGGAGAAAATACATTCATTTTTTATACAACCGCACCATCTCTCAACCGAACATTGAACCTTACTTACACGTTCTAAATTACACTAATCTATTCTAGATTGTACTACTCTAGTAACAGCTGATATTTCTACTTGAACGCAATCTAAATTTGATTCTAAACAGCCTAGCGCTGCAATTACTTTGTAGAAACTGAGTCATGTAGGTCGTTCAACTCACTTAACACTTTACAAGTTATTTTCAGTTCAAATTATGTTTCATATAGTTAACTATAGATAAATATGTTCCTTTCACCGTTAAATACAATTAAAAACCCCTCAATAGCATACACGCTTTTCCTAGTAAATATAAAATCACAGTAAAGGGCGAAAATAATGTCTTTCGTCTTTTTTTCTTAAAACAAAATCCTAAGAGGCTTCTTTTGTCTTAATGCCAGATACCAAATTCTGGTAGACCTATATGGTAAAATTATATTATGTGATAGCTGCAACCACTTTACACAAACTTTTTTCAAACCGGTTTTTAAATATTAAAAAAAATCATAGACTTTAATTACTGATCACAGAACAATGGAATATTCACTCATGAGCTGTTTTTATCACATAGCCTAGATTTGTTTTTAATCATACAAATGTAAATGTCAATCATACAATTTTAAATGCTTTTTGTAGCGAACCATTTCGACCCTCTATCCCTAAGGGACATGAATTAAAAATTCAATCTTGAATTTATATACCATTTTCAAATAAATATATAAAAATTTATTAAATTTTTGATTTCCTTTTTCCAAATTTTTTTTAGATATAGGCATACTTTAAAAAGGAATGATTCCTAACAAAACACTTGTGTTTTTTAGTATTTATGTGTAAAGTGTTGATAATGTCCTTTGGCATACTGTGTGCATTTCAGTTTTTGTATAAATATGTTGTATACATGTATATATATTTATTTGTTTCTAATGCATATATAATTGAATCTCTCAAATTAGTTTTCTTTGTTGGAACCTTTTTTATTTAGAAATTTATGAATGTCAAGTGGATTCCTCAAGGTGCATTTTGAAGGGCCGTTTTATTAAAGTTTGTCTTAGTAGGTGACGTTTTTAAATTGATCTCGCGTGCCTTCACAGATTTAAACCGTTTGATCAAAGAGACCTTTTAAAAATATTAAATTAAACCCACATAAGGTACGAGTTTCAGTCTGACATGTAAAACAACAAAAATCTCATGAATGCTTAGTTATCCTGTACTAAAGTAGATCAATTATTAAATGAATTAATTTGTATGTTGTGGTTAATTAAAGATTGTAATAAACATTTATATCGCTTTATTTAAAACTATGAAGTCAGTTTAGACATTTTGTAAATAAAAACATTTTCCTTGATTTAAGTTCATAAAATAATGTAGTTTTTAGTAGGATTTTTACAGACAACCCACTCATACCTTTATAAATCAAAATACAGCTAGTACACACGTGGATATATTTATTTTGGTAGGTAATATATGGAATATAATGCACTAAAAGTTATAGAATAAAGTTAAGCAGATGTTTAGCTATTTCATTTGGTTATAGGAAAGCTAATTACAAATAAGTTTTTACTAATAATTAAAATGATCTGTTTGGAATTACATAATTTGTCACAATACGGTTGTAATCCAGTACCACAAGATTAATGTTTTAAAGTTTTAGTTACGAATCAGTGATTGGTTTAAAGAGTTTAATTTATCTTATGTTCTATACCTACTGTATATAACTGTATTTAATACTGTTTATATTTCATGTGAATACAACTATAGTATAATAAATAAATTGCTTCATGAAATAATAAAGTATTAATATATCGATGTTCAATTGAAATTCAAATGCACGCAGAAAAATAAAAAATATCAAATGTCGGTTGTAAGCTTTTTTTACAAAACGACAAATAATAACTATTCCATGAGTCTTTTCTCTCGCATGAGTCTTACACTTACATCCTAGATACACTAATTCATGCAATGCTCATTTTATGTCGACCTACTCGACCTGCAGGAACAAAGGTTATACTATACTTTGAATTATTCAACGACAACGTGAAACTGCAGGAATCTATCTACAATGAGCGTGATACATGATATACTATTCCGTGTACAAAGCAAGATATTTGTGAAAAGTAAGCTCCTCTGGGATGTTCAATGTTCTCGATGACGATACATCTCCAAAGGATAAACGTGTAAACATTATTTTAGACTTAATAAGAATGAGGTTAATGAGTCATAAAGTGCTATAAGAGATCACTTTAATCCCAGTGATAATGTCAAAGTTTTACATATTGAAAAAAAATGAAGTAAATAAAATAGTTTGGACATTTTAGAATCTAATACATTTATTATCAACTATCACGTTTCTAAATAAACATGGTACATAGCCCATTTCCTTTATTCAAACCAATTGTATTAAAACATTATCAGTTCCTTGTCCTTTACCCTCACATCCTAGATGTTAGTGTTTCTGTAAATGTTAGTATGTTGCTGTATATTAGTAGTCTTAGCTGTATAAGCAGCTGATGCTTAACAGCGAAACAACTGTAGCAAATATATTTTGGATGTGTAAATTTTACGTAATATTGATTTTTTCCTTATTATGGGATTTTATTTACCGAATGTGGTCACACTTAATGGACAATAAGAGACATCAACAGTCTCCATAACAATTGTTTGGATTAAACTTTCGATATTTTTTTCTTTCATTCCATTTAACAATTTTGTGAGTCACCATTAATATTATGCAGATGCTAGTCTGAAGAGTGAATCACTATCTGCCATATTTAGGGGTCAATTATAACGAACTCAACACTCGATAGAAACAACATGAATTATACTAAAATTTTACAGTATAAATATTTTTCCTTTCAGGGGAAAAGAATAATAATACATACAAAAAACTAAATGTGTGCATAGTTTGAATATTTTTATGTTGTCATACTGTCATATTTTATGACTAACATTGTATATATCTAATTAAAATTATAGGCAAAATTCCTATATCCTAAACATTATGCTTATAGCCACCAGGAATCAATATTTTACGCTTAGATTGTGAAAAAATGAATAACTACATTTTTGTAATGATCTGACGATGGTGTGGCTTAGTTTCACCGAAACCGGTAATCAAGAGATAAATAAGGATTGTTAAGACGGAGAGAAAATAAAAGGTAATTATTTTATATTAATTACATAACTTTATTAAAAATAATTAGGTTTTATTAAAGATTATGATGACATTAAACGGAAGCTGCAAACCCAAATAAAGTTTTTCAACGATATAAGTGTACCGTGTAATGTGATAAAATTTGGAAGATCGTGCTGGGCAAAAGGACGTTACATATATTGTTCCTAAATTTAAAAACATTTAGTTTGACTTACCCTCAGAAAACATTCAGCTTTGAGAAATTGTGGTTTACTATTTACACAGCAAAAACTAGCTTAAGTTTGTCTTTATTTTAGTTTTATATGTCCTTAAATAATAACAAAATATTTATTTAGCAAAAACCCTCCCCTAAAAATAAAAAAAAGAATAAAAAAACCCACCCTTTTACTTTATTTGAATTTAATTACAATTTTAGCAAAATGTTTGAAGCAATACAGACATAATAGGTTGATAATGAACCTTTGAACATTAGTAAGATACAACTTGAATAAATAGATATTAACAACAAATTTTGCAACAAATACAAGTACCTATGTTAGATTATATTTAGATCTAATTGGCCAATTTACAACTACACCATAACCTTACTAATAATATAAGTTTTTAAATTTAAATAAAAGATAAATAATTAAATTTTAAAAATATTTTATGTGTGACGTCACTTAATTAACAAAAGAATAATTTAGAAGTACCCCTGAGGGCTTATAAGTCCAAAATTTACCTAGGCGCAACTCCCAATAAATTACTTACATAAGAGTTCATTTAATTATACAGCCTTTCTAAGATTATTAAATATTGTTAAGTTAAAAACTTTCTGCAGTAAAGTGTAACTTGAATAATTTAATTTAAACACATTGGTTTGATGATAACATAGACACGACGGTAAACTGATGACAGGTTCGGTGTATTATTATTGTAGAATTAATGTTGATGGAAAATGGACTATAGTTTTAACTGAAGTTCACTTAAAAAAAAAATGTGGAAAGTTTAAAGTTGTGTAGCAAGTAGTTGATTGATTATTGTCTATTGATACTTTGAAAACTTGAAGTTGATTAGGCATTCCTCATAACAGTATACTCCTATAGTTTAACCAACATAGGCTGTCAAGAAAACATATGTTTTAATGTCAATACAAGACAGATTGCATGCTTTAAATTCAAACACAGACATGTCTTTAACAAGCTTTGACAAAACTTTAAAAGCTACTTTATTACTGTTACAACTTGACTTCAGATGGAAAATTTACAAGTTATGTAACCAAGTCAGGATTATTTTAATTAATTTTTCAGTGATTTGTGATTGATTATGTTACTTTAAAACTACTGTTGTAAGATATTACAAATTATTCAAATACAGTTGCCTACTAATAAATTACCAAAAGAAATGTTGTGCTTCGTTAATAAAGATTTAAATGGCTGTTTTACAGAAAAACACTTTGTAAGTTTGCACTGTTGTTTGGGTGTAAACGCTCAGATCGCCATCTTGTCTCGTTTTCGTCTGTCTATTACCAGTTCTAGAAAAAGGGCGCTATCGCCCTTCTAACGGTTGCAGGTTGACAGGTTTCACCACTGATTAGACGATGTTATGGTATGATGGATTGATTTTATTTGTTTGCTAACCGGTGTCACGCGCTGTCAGTTGTGTAGAATGTTGTAAGATGTGAAATTAACTAATATTTTGTTTCTGATTTATAGATCGCGTGTTTTAAAAACGGCACATAAGTGAATAAATTAATTTATAGGTTAATCAATCAACTTGAAATATAAATAAACCAAACATTTTAACAAATATATTCACCTTTTCACTGGCTTATTCCACTGACGAGGTCCGAAAGCAATTTTTTAATTTATTGAGTGAAATCAGCATAATAAGTTAAGTCATTTTAGGCACATATCAGTTGCTTTGCCGTTGACACTGAGAAACGTATATAGTTGTCATAATGTTCACAATGCATCCTAAAATTGCATTACTCACGTTTGGTCTTGAGGCAAATATTCCTAAACTTTTCAAGAAAGAGTTTTTATTTATTTTGGTAGAAAGCAAGTAAAATAATATATCTACATATCTAAGATTAATTTGTATCCAATAATAATACAACATATTCATAAACATAATTTTAAATTTTAATTTATTACGATTTGTTTTAAGTTAATAATATGAAATCATACAACTGTTTGTATAGATACTAATATTTTTAAACAATACTCAAAGCTTAAATAAACAAAACCCTTGGAAATATTTGCGGAGTACGTTACAATACTTTAGAACACTGCCTTCGTTTATCGTAACTCTGTATCGTTCTTCTCAATAACAAAGTAAACATCTAAGAACAACGAACTATAAATGAGATCTAAAGGTAAGCTACTTTGCTCTACAAAAAATACAAACAAGCAGACCAAAAAATAAATGACATAATTTAATACAATGTATAATAAATTTAGTTATTTATATGTAAACACCTAAAGTTAGAAACATATAACTGATCTTCTGAAGAAATGCAACAAACTTACTAGTTTTAACGTCGACTTTATGCAATAGAGTACAGTATTAGGTGAGAGAGAGATTTATTTAGGTGCTTGGAAGTATGAAAAACGTATGTCCCACCTACGAACACATTGATGCACCGTGTCTTGAACATATTTTATGTGGTGTTTTTAAATAAGAGTAGAAATACAATGTTATAGAAATGTGATTCGGTAAATGTATACCTATTAGTTATGATCTAAATTTTACTGTCCACTTTAGCCTAACATAATAGTTACAAATCTCCCGTATCTTAAGAACATAAGTAACAATCTTTTAAAAGCATTGAAATAATAATAGTATTAAGTAGTGCGAGTATCTCCTGTGGTCGAAATTCGGCCAATTTTGATGTAAATTAACGAAATTCAACTTGTTTTTTACGCTTTTAAATTATTAAAAGTATTCAAATTCTAAATTCAATTAACACGTATCTTAACAAAATTACTTTCATTTATTATCAGGGATGACAAAAATAAAAAGCAAACAAAACTTCTTAGTTCAATTACACACCAACATACCCAGCAACAAATCAGACCTAAATAATATCAACAATAACATAACCTAAATCATCTGTTGACAGTTGAGTAAAGTAAATAACGTTTTGTTTGAACTCAATTAGTTTATCAGCTGTTTAGAACCAATTATTTCCTATTGATTTAGTTGTAGCATAAAAGTGTAAATCAAATATTTAGCTTCACAGTGACTGAGAACTTGAAATTATCTTTTAAATAAAAAAGAATCATCAAAATCGGTTAAGTACTAACTTTAGGAAATGAGTGAATAAAAAGCAGGATTTTTTAAATAATATATAGATTTGAGTGTGTTTAGTCAAGCTGCCATAAAAATAAACCAATATCATACTATAACAATTCAAATCTTTCTATTTAGTTAACATTCAACATCATTGCAATCAATAATTATTTTTAAATGTAAATAACAACGGCACTTAAGGAGCCGTCTTCTAGTGCCAAGTATATCGAACAATTCATAAATATAAAACAATGTAGTGTTTTTTTTAAATTTAAAAGACGTTGGCTTAACAAAAGTTAATCAATTCTAATATTTGTTCGTTTAATACAATAATTGTGAAGCAAAAATATTTAATTGTTTAAACCAAAAATTAAGATATGATTTAAAAAATATCCTTACTGTCAGAAAGCACTAAACCTGTTGCTGAATCATATTCAATATAACATCTTATATTATGTAACAGTTTCAGATTAAAATCAATAAATCGAACCTAATTTATAATTAGGATAACATTTCGATGTGTCAATATTGGCTAGTTTGTCTAAAACTATGCATACGTAATCGAAATAAAGTAGTAATATGATCTGCAGATATTTTATAGCGTAATAGTTAAACGATTTTATTATTATTAGAAACCCTCCTCAGGCTCTAAATAAATGAGCAATTTGTAAATAATAAGATGGGAATTTACTTAATTACAAGCTCTATTCATTTGGTTTATAGTAAAAGAAAGTCAGAACTTACTTCACTTTCTGTGCCGAGGTTCAATGAAATTCGCTAAGTTTATTAGTGTAGCTTTAACTTTCTCAATCATTTAAAAAATCACAACCAACTATAGAAAGGTGTATCAATAAATTATATGTTTCGTCAGCTATAATATAGTATACGATACAAAAATCTTAACAAAAGGATTGCAGAACATTTTTTGAACCCCTTGTATGTATTTATATTGTAAATCATAAGTTTAAGAATAAAAACAATTGGCAGGCTATGATTGCCTTTGAAACTTTTTGCTTCGATACCGTGCATGATCGATTAGGAAGGCTGAGAGGTTAACTATTGTAAGAGAAAGAGGCCTGACTAGAGCAACAGACAAAATATTTTACATTTATTTATTAAAAATAGATTAAGCAGTATGAACTCCATATCAAGCCGCAGAGCATTTTAAAATTTGGATCCAACCTATAAACAAAGTTAAAAATTTCGTAGCAAAAATGGGAGCAACGGTAGTAAATATAATTACTCCTGAAGAAAAATGTGAAATTCACAGGTTAGTGGCATGTTGATCAGCGAAAGGCAGATTTCTTCCTCCATTAATGATCTAGAAAGTATAAAACCTAAGCGTGAGTTCCAAGATGGACTTCCTACAAAATAAAAAGTATTAATGAATTTAAAGCGTAATTTTTTTAAATTATTTTAATTTACAATCAGTCAAGAGAAAATAGTGTTATGAAGATAGAAGAGCCACCACCCCGCAATTCTTCCTAATCAGACCGCATGTCCTTCCGCTTCAATCTTCTGACGGAACATGGTGTTAACTACAGCCTGGGTTAGGATTTCCCGAAAGACGTTTCATGTGACTCCTATTTCGACAAAAAATTTCCTCTTGGATCGTTGGCATGTCCAGACCCAGTCATGGATCTCAGAGATACGAGTATACCATGCTGGATTCAAAATAACTCGTAGAATGTTATTTTGGGCCCTCTGCATTCATTGTATAGTGGACTTGCTTGTAGTGCGACCAAGTTTAATTCCATAGGTCCAAATTAGTTTGAGGATTAAACAGTAGACTAAAATGTTGTTGTTGAGATACAGAGCAGATTGTCTACCTAGGAGCCAAAGTAGGTTTCTGAAACGATTGTTGATCACATCTATCTTGTTCCTGACATGAATTTTCCAAGTCAAACGACGATCGAAGTGCAATCCAATATATTTACCGCATTCAGACTGAGGCAAAATATCATTAAAAAACTTGGGCACATATCCCTTTACGAAGAGCAAATGTAAAGTGATCTGATTTACATGCACTGGCTTTTATAAACCGCTTAACTAACCAATCATTTGTAGTGTCCAATTGTCGTTGCAATCCGTTGCTAGCTTCGTCGGAAAATGAGAAAGCATAAGAATTGAACTAAAGAGATGTAAGAAGAACACCTAACAATTCACGGGTAGTTCTTTTTACACTTTTGTGATAATCAGGTCAAAACACTGGACCAAAAAATCCTGTGCTTTTATTTTCCGATTATATGGAAGGTTTCACAGCCATAGATTATATGGATGGTCATGATACACAAACTTTGAAAATCTCTCAGTGATACCAGTTCATATCGTCCCATTAGCATCACTCCTGTGCTGTCGAAAGTTTGGGAAATATTATTTTGTCAAGAATCATGAAGAGTCTCATTTAATTCCGCACCACTAGTCTGGATTTCGTAACCGTCATTCTATTGTCGATCAGTCTCACAGGGTTGACCGTACTATAAAACAGGTCTTAGAGAAGAGGGAGTCTGCTCAGTGTTATTTTTGTATGTTCTGCAGGCATTCGTCAAGGTATTGCTTTAGGTTGTGCAAGCAATAATTCTTGCCAAAGCGATGTTCCTGATATTGGCCTCTTATCTGTCTAGGAGAGTCTTTCAGATTAAGCATGGAGAGAAAAGGTCTCTATAACTGCTACGCAGGTGTTCCACAGGGCCCGGCACTGGACCCTGTACAATATCTTCACATGTGATATGCCACCGTTACCATGCATTACTGTTGCAACGTTTGCAGATGATACTGCTTTCCTCTCGTGTATTAATGGTTCAGACGAAGCTACTGTCCTAAGTAGTTCTTTGTGGGTCATGACCAGCTGAAGTACAAGACGTTACTTTACTTTAATTACCTTCTCACACGACGCATACCTTACAATCACTAGACAAGTCTTTCTTCGGCCCTTTGGAAGCTTATTTCAAAACAGCTAGCAACAACTGGGTTGAGCAACACATTGTCCGCAAGCTGACAAGGTACCAGGATTGAGCCTTAATTTTTGTGAAGCATGATTAAACTCAGCATCTTTATGAAATGGCACAAGAGGCTTTAAATCGTCGGACATTTAATATTGTCTGAACGAAAATATTCTTCCAGACTACTTGTTCTCAGTCTCTGATAACATGGTACAAAATTTTAAATTTAAATCTACACAACTTCAATCAAAGACCAAAGCTTGCGCTTCAACAGCTGCTGATCCTGACCAACAACCTATTTCTGTCTAAGCATATTATTATTGGACAAAACCCAAAGGGGAATCCTTTAAAGTATCTTGCTGTTATTTCACAGATACCAAAACTAACAAAAGGAAAAATTTAAGTTGCAGAAAATTATATCCAAACGTCACATTTAATAAATCAAGTCAACAAAATGTCGCAGAAACTTATTTGCTTTGTTTTAAAATAAAAGTTCGACTAAACTTGCATCATATAACTGTATATAAATGATATTGAAAATGATGAGCGCCATCTCTCCTGGACTTACACTAACTTATTAATGGTGATAAAACAACAAACTAAGGTTAAACTATCAAATCTAGGATTTAGAAAATATAATTTTGTGTATTTCCTGTAGATAGATGAGGTTTTAAGTTAAACCCATTGGTCACTATAAGTATATTCTAAAATGATAAAGGTTCTTAAAAAAGAATGTCCCGTTATAAAATTCTATTTATTGAAAAACACTTTACAAAAATAGAACAAAGTGAAAAATAGCTACAAAGTTATAATGTCTCAGCAAAGCTATAACAAGTGTCCAACAAGTGTTATTTGTCATCAACCAGCTGCACGGGCAGCATTATTACCACGATGCTGAATTCGACATACAAGGTAAATTTAGTGCAGTTACTACTAATGATATCCTATTTTCGGTTCTGTAGCACAAGTTAACTGTGCCTGTGACTTCAATGGGAGAAGCCACAGACCCTCAATTTGTTTACGTTTCTTTAATTATAGTAAACAAAAAGAAGAGATGTAACCTTATTTTATTTACATACATCTATTTAAAATAATGTGCATTGTTTTTTTTTTATAGGAAACGATATATTTCGAGGGTAATTAATTTCAAAATAGATCGTTCCCGTCTCTATGATTTTCTAAACAATATGTTCTAGACCCATTCAATACTTATCATCATTGTATGAGAAGTAGCACAAAAAATGTTAGTTTTTATTGAATTTGGATCAAACTAAGACTTCATATTAACGCTATGGCGGTTAACTTTACCTGAAAATGTATCTTCAGGTCTAAACATCAAACTCGTTGTTTTCATGAAGTCTAAAATACATTGCTGAACTTCACAAGAACAACAATCTCTTGAATTAATTATTGTAATTATTACGATCTATAGACCAAAGGTTTTCTTAAAACATGGTCAGAGAAGATAAAGAAATGCCAGTAAAAGGAAAACATTGTTGAACTCTGCTAAATTTTATTAGAAGTGTAAGGTCGACCTGAACTAAATCAGCAATACCAGAGACGAATGTCCTCCAACATAGGCTTACAAGTTCTAAAACTCTGGCACTATGATGGGGTAAATCACCCTGGACTATATTCACCTACTCATTCTTGCTAAACTAAAAAACGAGTTCTAGGGAACAAGATAGTTGCTACTTTACTACTCCCAATCTTCGGTCTCACCATAAGGGTAACTGCAATAGCTCATCTTTCCTATGAAAATTCGCTAATTATTTAGGAAAATCTTCTAATTGATGAACCAGGTTATAGAAAGATTTTCAATAATTAGAAAATTATAATTTATTCAACAGCGTAAAAGTTTTGTTAATGGAAACTGATTCAGCTTTAAATATTTCAGGAAGTTAGAAATACCTGCGGCAATTACATGTTCCATTAGAGTGATTTATGATCATATTTCAAACGTTACTTGGCCCAAGGCCGGCACTTTAAAGCCTTGAAAACCGTGTAAACGTGTTTCACTGAGCGCAGTTTCCAAATTAACTTTATGCCTTTCATTGAAACCAACAATCAGGTATTTTTTTTAGTATGTGGTACGGTAATTGTGTTTAGGAATAAAACTATAAGGTAAAGTTTAGAAAAGGTGAAAGAAGTAATCAATAATTACAAAATGAAGGTTGTTTAAGATAAATGTAATTAGAAAACCCAAGAGGTAAATTTGTTTTTAGAAATTGAAAATTCTGCATTACCCATTTTATCAATTCTGAATATACGTTTGATGAATACATTTTAATACTCCATTAGAATGCATATGAAAAATTAAAATATTTCGTTTTACTCAATAGTGAATATTTCGTTAAATGTTTCATTATAACTAGGCCTTAAACATATTATCAAAGTCTTTAACAAATTTAACCTTATGGTGTTGTTTTTTACACTGAACATAGTCTATATATTAGTTTGATGTTTTTGACATTTTTTAATTCATGAAAAAATATTTTTAATTTTTTTACATTTAAAATACATGCTGAAACACCTGACCACCATTTTCAGACCGTGCGGGTAATACCAGTCAATGTAAAGTCTTGCATTTTTTTTTTTTATTTAAAACATGAATTCATTTGGAGTAGAAAGAATATTTGTATTAAATAGAAAACAAAATTTGATATATAATGCAATAACTATGGCAAAAATGGTATCAACTAGAGTCGATCAGGAGCTATTTCTGCTTAGGTGACTGCCATTCCCCCATTCTTCCCTTGCGGGAAATGTTCCCTACTTTGTAGTAAGTAATTCTTTATAACTCTTCAATTATTAGGCAAAACATTAGGGTTAAAACTAAAATTGTCAAGAACAAATTTAATCTTTTTCTTAGTTTAAGATTGCAAAAAGGTTACTTAGACTTATAGGAGATTTTTGCTGCATTAAAAGGGTTAATACAAAATTAGTATTCTAAATAACATTTTACATCTTATAAGCAGAGAAATGACCAAAATTAATAACTTTAAACATAAAGTAACTAATTTGTATTTTAATATTACAAGTAAGAGAACTTTATGTAGATAATAACTATCACTGTGGTAGTGGATTCTTTGTAGTAGTTTTATAATACATTTTTGTTCTATAAAATTTACCCAGCACACCTACCACAGTGGAGACTCTAAAATAAATTTTTAACTTATTGACTTACTTAGAACATTTTTGTTTATTTATAGAAAGTAATATCTTAATGATGTGTGTTATAATAATATAAGTGTGTTATTGTGTTTATAAATTATTATAAAATTGTGTTTAATAATTCTTAAACTAATTTTAATATAATTTTTTAACTCATGGTTTTGCTAGTTACTTGAATGTTTTTAAATTCTCTTTTAAGGTTTTTTTTTGTCGTATAGAATAGAACCATAATTTTACCCTGAATTAGTACTTCATACACTATTAAGAGGCTTCATATTTTTGAAATGTAGATATAATAATTGAATTTACCTCACTTTATATAGTTTATTATTATATGCTTTTGTCAATAATAAAACCCAATACAAAACAAAGATATCTGGGTACTATACAAACATATATTGTTAATAACTATTAATTAAATTTTTACTTTCTCACTATACTATAGTATAGAGAAAGTATAATGATCGCAAAAAAATCGATGTTGAGGTTGTTGTGGAAATATCCGTTTTGGGATCCCCCTGAGTCCAAAAAAGTGTTTTTTACAAGATGTTTGTCTGTATGTCTGCATGTATGTCTGCATGGCTGTATGTATACAAAGCCAGAGCGAAAACTGTTCGATCGATTTCAAACAAATTTGCACCAGACATATCAAATAGGCCTGAATTGATGCACGAAAAACGGTTTTGAAAATTTTTGAAAAATATGCCCTTTTCTGGCAAAAAAATACCAAAAGAATCAGTAATTAATTTTTTATAAAAAACGGCTCTAACGATTTTGATAAAATTTGGATTATTTGTACCCTACCATATGCCAAAAAACCGCATCTTTCTAAAAATTCTCGTTTAGATAATTATAATAATAACCAGTTTTTGAGGGTTTTTTGGCCATAAATGGGGTTATTTTTCAAACATTTTCAAAATCTTTTTTCATGCTTTTATACAGGCCTAATATAATTTGTTGCAAATTTGTTCGAAATCGATGGAATAGTTTTCTCTCTAGATAATAATAATAATAATAATATTTATTAGTTAATCTCCTACTTTAATAAATCACCTCTTCCACAATTATGAAGTCACAGTGAATCTGTTTAATAATTTAAATATGCTTGTGAGAAAGCATGTGCCAGTTCCTGGTACCGTTTATTTAAATTATTCTAAAAAAAAAAAGTTACCTGTTGCTAATATTAAATAAACTAAACATTTGACGTAAAATATCAAAGTATTTGGTTAAATATATTATGGTCAACACAAGTTTATAAAATTTGATGTGGTTACTTTAATGTTTTAAATTAATTAACGTCGTTTAATTTATCCATTATAGGGTTAGTACTTAGTTATGTATTTGTTAACTTTTAAAACGATATTATTATTTTTAAATGTATAAGGAAGAGACCTATCGAAGCATATTTTCTATTTAACAATAGAGATTAAACAAAAGTGAAGGATATATATTTATAAGATAACACTTTAGTAAGTTTACTTAACAAATAATAAATTAGAAAAGTGTTTCTGTAGTTGTACAAATGAATGTTATTAAGCAACAAATTTAAAAAATGCTGTCGGTATTTTATAAGATTAAGTGCACGTAAGCTCATACTAATTTAATTTTATAATTATAAAAAATAATAATAATAATTTATGAACAAACGATTTGTTAAATTATATAAGTAAGAAATTGTTTAATAATAGAAAAACTATTATGAACGAGTTTTTACTAACCGTTATTGTTTATTATATTTAATGTATTCTGTATAACTTATTTAATATTGAAATTGTATTTTCAAAATGGTAGTGTCAATTCTTCTAAAAAAATGTCATGTTTCTATTAGGAAAATGCAACAAATACCATTTTAATATCTTATTTTTGGGTCTAGTATCCAAGATTTGCAATACTTATTCAATCTTCTGGCTAATTATACTATTTATACATATAAAACTTAAATATTGGATTATATAGAGAGTTAAAGCAGTGGAATAAGAAAAAAAAAAACTAAATTTAAGTTGTTCTGCAATCTCGGAATTAACATATAAAATAAAAATTGCTCCTTATTTTGAACCGTTGAAGATAATATCGCAAAATATCATATATTCTTGAAGAAAATTTAACGTTCGACAACTTCCTTCCTGATAACTTTTTCGCAGGACGAAAGGCTGAAAAGTTAGTTAGCCAAATAAGGCAAAATTTTCTTTTTAAAAAATAAGAGAATTTAGACCATGGATATCTGGGAAACTATGCGAGATAGAGCAAATATGAATTAAGTCACTTTTGTAGCACATGTTGTGAGCTTTATTTTTTATAGTATAGTTTTATCGCTAAGACGCATATTTTTCGAGATATAAGTGATAACCCGAAAAAGGGACCTTCTACCGGCTCCCCTGCAAAAAAGGGGTGGGGACTTTTAGTGTGTTTACTTCTTAACTAATCCAAACAACGTTCCAAAGTCAAAAATTGTGATCCTTACATTTCCTTCTACACGCCCCTTTTGAGAATTCATTGACTGGACTAGATGGCGATGATTGTTTTTGTATGAAACTATTTTCAATTTGTAATATTTTGACATTTATTTGCTAACAAACAACAATTGAACAATTGCTAAGAAACGGAAATGTAAACACCATTTGGATTTCGAGGAGGTAAACCTTAAATTTATTTTTGTAAATATCGTACACAAATATAAGCAAAATTAATATTTGGAAACAATATCCTTAAATAAAATAAATATGTGTCACCAGTAGGACTGAAATAGTGAACATAAACATTTAGTGATTTAGTGTGGTAATACAAATAATAGCATTTCACACTATTTAAATGAAAATTATTAAATCGTTAAGTGTTTATACAAAATTTTAGTCCATTTTCGTAGCTCTCAAAGTAGTGTATATATATTTAGCAAAATACTCTAACTTTGGAGATTACTGATATCTCAGACATTCGTGTATCCATCAAGAACAATACAAAACGAAAAGATTAGTCAGATCTAACTGTTATAATGTAAACTTTAATTGGTAAATAATTAATCTTTAATTTCATACAAGAAGACTTAATAAGTGTGTATATTTTGACACATTTAGTTACATTTAATGACTGGTTTAATTACTATTGCAGTGGTGAATTAATTTTTATTTCTCCATGAAAATTATTCCTGAAAGGACTCTACTGGGAAATCCGATTTCCTTGTTAGTAAACTTCAGAATAAATATTATTTGAATGTATAATGTAATTTTGGTTGGACTCTTAAGATTCAAATTTGCTGTTAAAAAAAGGGAAAAGGGTTCAAATGAATGTAAAGTTTATAAATATTAAAATGCAAAAATATGCCATTAAAATGTTCATTATTAGTGTGTTACTTCATACTACTTTTACTGCAAATATATTATATCATTAATTAGTAGAAATAAAGTTACTTTTGCAGAATCTTTGAAACGTTCTGGATCTTAATATAGTCGTACATGATCTTTTACAACATTAAATCATTGAGAAATAATATTTATAATAAAACACAGATATATTGGTTAGTAATAAACATATATATTGGTTAATAAAGCAAACTAATGCAAAATTTTCTAAAATTTAAAATTGTATAGTTCTAGTATATTCTTGCTCCTGACATTTCTACTAAACAGCTATACACTGGCTTATTATATGGGTCAGACAAAACGAACCAAATATAATGCTTTTCCGAGCAATCTTATTTAAACTAAATATTTTCCTATTTTTAATTGACCAATGCAAATAGAATTGCAGCAAGTTGTAATTTTAAAACACAATAAAAAACATTTCAAAGGGTTTACTTAAAAACATAAACATAATCACACTATCATAAATTGTATTTAATGTTGGTTAATATAGTTAGTATATACTTTATAGTAATATAAAAAACAAAGAGGTCGTCTGATGTAAATTCGTTTAGTAAAACTTATTAATATAAAACATTACCGAATCGAACGTCATAAAACCCAAAATATATAGGGGTTATTAAAACCCCTATTTCTTAAATTAAATGTTGTAGTTTTGTATCCAATTTACATTTGTCAGTACTCAGATATCCCAGTCGAAATTAACCATGTTGTGCTCTCTTCATTTAGCTTTAGGATAATAAACAGATGAAATGGTAGAATACGGTATTCGCCTTAGTACATAAAGCACACGGGTTCGTACCATGAATATCATGTCTGCTTGGAACAACAAAAAATTAAATTATTTTAAGTTTTTGTTTATCTTAATAAAAAATAAATGTCCTTTTTAAAAGTATTATTTTGACCAGAAAGTTCTGTTACATTGCTGGGAAATGTTTGGGCCAATGTATTGCTTTATCGTTTTCATTCAACTTTTAATGGGGCAGGTCTGACTGGAAACATAGTTCTTTCCCAGTACAGTTATATGTTTTAGTGACATAACTTTATAATAATTAATACACCTAATGTTATTATAGTAATTGCATATACTTTATTTGTGACGTTTTGTTATATCTACAATTAAATGATTAGTTGCTACTTTTACTAATAACAAAACAAATTTTAATATTATTTCATTTATTTTTGATATCTTAAATTCTTTCTGTACAAAACCACAAACAATTATACGTGTACCATCTCAATTTCCTCTCTAAAGTGTAGTAAACTCTCACTCCAGTCTGTTTAATTCATGCGGAGTTCATGTTATGTCCCACTAGACTTACAAACACAAAGGCTATATTTTGAATAATTCAACGACAAAATTGAAACTGCGGGTACCTATCCACAACGTTCGTGATACATAATATACAATTCCGTGTACAAAGCAAGATACTTGTAAAATAAATCTCCTCTGGGATCTGTAACGTTCTAGTTGTTTCTTTGACTAAAGCAAAATTTATACAAAACTAACTTAACAATCACATTAATAAGCTAAATGATAATTTATTATAAATTTCAGTATGACATACAGTTATTTAAATAGGTAGGAAAATATTTAAAACATACTAAACTAACAAACGAGTATCGACTTCTTTAGCAACATAAAGTTTCATTTTTGATTCTGTACAAAGACAACGCGTAACTGTTACGGTAAAACTAATTTTGTAAGTTTATTATGAATTACTCAAGAAAAAATATGTTTAGAGTCATAATTTTTCAATAAAACGTTTGTTTTAAAAAACATCGAAATTTCTGGTAGGAGGTATTCATTAAAAAATGTTATTGTATCATATGCGTTTTATAATTAACCGGTTTTTTCTCGCACAGTAGGCTTAGCATTAATTGAATAAAACTGGTGTCTTATTTATTTAGGCCTATATTATACAAAATAGGGGTAACCCCTAAGTGCAGCGGAGTTGTTTTACAAGCGGAGCAATTTTTATATGTTTGTTTATTTATTTTTTAGTTAAAGCCATGCTTCATATTGTTGGTGAGTTCACCGCAATTACTTTGAAGTTACTCTACTAAAGTTCTGCAAAAAAGCTGATTTTTTTAAACATTAATAATGTTTTTGAAATGATTCGGAAACGGTGGATGTAAACTGACTTTGAATGTAATTAGTTTTATTTTGCCCTCATTTATGCATTGAAAACCACGCAACATTTTAGCATCGATTCCGTTATTTCCGTTACATTTGCTGGACTTCTAGACTAAAGTCTTTATTTTCTGCAAGCTATACTTATTGAGCCGGTGGAGTAGCGTAGTGTAATATATAGCTCATACAATTAATCACCAGTAAATAGGTTCAAACTACCGCTGCTGTGTTGGAAGTTAAAACTGTATCAAACTAGACGATGCCTTTAGCCTCTCAGCCATTCTATTTCCACTGCTTATGTTCCTCTAGTCTTATCTTAGGTCTTGTTAATGGATGTTGATTATTTTTGCAATACAGTGTATTGTTTAAATACTCAAACAAAATTGATGAAAAGATGGTACACTTTTTCGAGACTTCGGCTTGTGTTTTTTTTTAAATACTCAAAAATGTGACGTTTTTGTCACGTACATCACGTTGCTGTCACGCTAGAAAGCTCAACCCTCCGCAATAAAATTACGAAGATTTTGGCACCACCAGTTTTCTACGACGTCTGTGAGTGCATATATCGTGTTCTCAGACAGACAGACACACGTATATAGTCTCACGGACACAACATTTTGTATTGCTGTATCGTGATTAGAGATCTCGAAAAGTCATAAAAGTGATAGTAAAATTTTTGGAATTTAGGCCTACGCAAGATTTCAATACTTTGGCATTTTAATGCGAGCCGAAGTAATAATGACATGTAGACAAGTTATTACTGTTATGGGTTACCTTTAACTGTTCAGTTAGGGTAATCCATTAATTAAAAGAGTTCATTTTTTATATAATCATATTTTGGAAAGTATCATTTCAAATAGTCCATGTCATCCATAAGAAGATTTGGGATACATTATTTCTTTGACTAGAATTACTGAGCATGTATAGCACTAACGATGCTATTTTTTTGTACTAATAGTGGATGTAGAACGTAACACTTTAATCAGTAATGACGAGAACTTATCATGAGACTTTAAGAGATAAATAATTAAGACTTAATTCTGTTATATCCTACAGCGTTATAAACCTTAACTCGTTCCAGTCCAGTTTATTTTATGACCTGTAATGTATTATATACTCCCGTCTTACCTCTGACCTAAATAAAAAAAACGTTAATATAAGTGGTACTTTGGATTATATAGTGTACAATGTTAAAGTTTCCAACTGTATTCTACATAAAATAAAAGTATACTCAGATTATAAATTAGTTGCATAAATACATATTGGTTACACAATTAATTTTACTATCAAAAATGAACGAAATAAATAGAATTACTATTGATAGAGTATATCAAAATGTATTAATTAAAAACGGATACATTTTAGTGCAATTGAAATGCAAGGGAAACAGTGACCATTAAATGCCGTCACAAAATTGGCAAGGCTATGCCGTCATAAGTGAGGGTCTTAGCTGCCGTAGATTCAAATTCAGCATTGCAGTTTAACTTTCGGTGTATTCATTAATTCTAACACAATGTGAGGACTTTAAGCTAACGCAAGATTGGACATTTTACGATGTTTAATTTTGTATTTAGTGTGAAAATGGTATATTGCTATTTTAATGCTTGCCTTAAAATACTCATTGGCGCTAAAACCTTAGGTGGGTATTGGTCTCCTTTAGTCTCTACTAATATATGCCTGATGGACATTCTCCATCTTTTCTTATTAGTCTTCAAATCTTCCTCCTGCAACAATCTAACACGAGTTTTTTCATTTTCCTTTTTTGCCATGGCACTCTTAAACCGTTTTAACTCTCCGAGTGTTTTATATCTTTACAAAATTTTTCAACCGATTTAAACTTGCCTTTTTCTTAACTACCTTGTTGGATTCTTTATACGAGGAAATATTTTTCAGTTGTAAGTTGGTCTTGATCCTTCACTCACTATCCTTATAAACTTGTATCGCTTTATTTTTTATTTGTACTCCCAAAATACATCATTTCATCACTCTTTCCTGGTCCCAGAATAAGTTTCTGCCACGTATGTAATAATATGTGATAATAGTGTTTGAATCGTTTGAATGTAAAAATAAATATCTGCTTTCTAAACATAGTTCGTAAATAAATCATGCAAACTGGACAATGTCATAATAATACAAACTTTTCACAAAATTCGTCTTTCGTATAATGAATAATTTTTTTCATGACAAGTCTGAAGCAATAGTTGTGACATTAGTGATTCTGCAAAACAATTCGCGTTGGCTTACTAGCATTATAAAATAACATTACATAATATAAAGTTAGAAGGAAGATTAAGTTTATCAACTATTTGTATCTTTAGAAACTTAATAGTCTGGCTAAAAAAATATTATTATTATTGACAGTCTTACTAGTATGTTTCATTATTATCAAATAAAAAAGATAAGTCTCATATCTTATTTTAATGACGCTATATTGTGTTGTATCTTTAAATACTGTTAGTCGAACAAATACAATATTTGTCTGTTGTATAAAGATAGGTCATATTGTTACCTATGCTATTTACAATGTTTGTAGGTAAACATTCAATGTAGTTATCAGAATAAGTAACTAATCAGTGTTTATCAGATTTCAAATTAGAAACAATATTCCTTACTTTGTGTAAGTAGTTGTGGTTACCTTTTATATATTTTGTCCAGCACTACTTAAGGTACATGCACATACGTTTATACACTAAACTAAGCTTGTTTTTTTTTTCTTAAACTAGTGACTAGAAAATCAGGAGAAAACCGACTAAGCAATATTGCAAACGGGACCTACTTGCCCGAGTAAGAAGGTGTTATAGCTGGTGGTCCATATTTCATGAATTAATTATTGCTAAAATGATTAATTAATAATAATGATTGACTAGTTAATTAATCATCCTTTGTATTTCAATACCGTTTGAGGCAATTGGCGGTTGATTACTGACCAAAACGTGAAGTTCCAGAGTGAGCTACAGACATTTTCGAATGACTCAGCAAAGCTGACTTGGTTAAGTACTTCTTGCAATAAATTGTTAAATAAATATCGTTTTAATTGTTATAAAACAAAATTTTATTTTGAAATTAGAATATACAAGATTGGATTTTTAACCAAAGACATTTTGATATAACGGAATTGCCTAGAAGTGACGATTGACAAACTAAAACTGATTATTTTTTGTTGTTGATCGATTGGTTTATAGCGAACAAAATGGAATATGCCAAAAACATGTTGTAGCATTTTAAATAGTGGGTGCTTATTAAGTTCAATACTAGGTATTTTAACAAAAAATGCATGTTTTCTTAGTAACCTAATACATGTACATTCACGCAAAATAGCAAATTATTCAACATTCCTTTTAAATAGTCTGAAACCTGCATACAGAAAATACACACTCAAATAACCATTTCCAAACGTTAGTAAAATATTATTCTGTTCTGTTCAGTGAAGCAGATTTCGAGAAAACGTATTTATTTTAAAGTTGAATGGGCAACAGCAACTCATGTTTAATACAACTTAAATAAATTTAAACTTTGTTATTACAAAGCTATATATTTTTCAGGACATATTCAACTCTAAAGAAATAAGAGTTTCAGGTATTGTTATTGTCATTTTAACTATCGAAGTGTATTCAAAATACTATAATATAAAACTAAAAGTAAATAGTCAATAACATTTAAGAAAATAAATTATAAATCTAAAATGATAAGAAGTCTTAAATATTATAAAAAAATGTTCTGGTTATATTTTGAATACTTACGATATAACGGTATTTGCATTGTAGCATCTTTCAAATGTTATAAAGACTTTTACTATCAAGGTTATGGTTTTTTTTTTCTGTAAATAGCAATACCCCAGGAGCAAAGAAAAATTTAAAAAGGGAAAGCAATAACTTTCTAAAAGAAGAAACGAAACATGACGACAATACGAACTAAACTAACAAATATCTACTTCCTAAGCTTGCATTTTGAGTTGATATCTTAATTACTGTTTTGGCTATAGTTTAAATAAATAAACTGACGTAAAAAATGGGCTTTACAGTTAGTTGTAAATATCTGAGATCACTATCGGTTTCCTTATAATATGGTTTCCATATAGTAAATTCCTAAAAATATTTTTGTAAACACTCTCAATTTTATTTCAATGATGTATTGAGATAGGCTTGGGGCACTGTTTAATATTTGTTTCATTAAAGTCGGTTAGCAAATACAAAATGTCTGTCGATTTTAAGAAAAAACGTCTATCACACATTTTGAAATATGACTATTTCAACTTTCGAGAATCAAGACCATGTCTTGTCTCCTGAACCAGGAATTGTGGGTTCGAATACCACGATAAATAGGCCTTCGTCTTTTTTACACGAACAACTTTTTTGAATTGATATAAATAATTTTTTGTAATTGTTGTTTAGAAAAAAGTATTAATAAATAGTATTACACTTATTAAATTATTATTAACAATATAAAAAGATAAAGAAGGTAAACTAACAGTCGTAATTATCTTTCAATCTATTTGTTAAGAGATAAAAAAAATTAATATTTGTATTATTTTATTGATTGGTTATATTAACCCTAGATTACTTATGTGTCGTCAAAATGACGTTGCGTCATTTGCAAAACTGCAGTACCTGACAAAATAGGTGCGTGTTCTTAACCCCCCTCTCAGTAACTTTCCCCCTCTAACGACATATGTCAGTTGCACAGTTTCTGTGTTACAAGTAGTAAGCACCTTTGTCTTCTTGAGCTCTCGCAGTCAATTTGAAGATACTTAAGTGACAGTGTAACTTTTTAATTAATCCACCAAACCCATTGGATTTTTTTCTAAATTTTACAAAAAATATTTAGTGCAACTCAAGTATTTACCATAAGTATGTGTTTAAACAATATATAAACAATTTTTTTAAACTATTTATATTTTTTCGAATTTCTTGTTTATTATTTTAAATAAAAGGTAGTCTGCTTTTTATTTAAAAAAATTTAATAGTTTGATGTATAACTCTTTTTTAAAAAAATATAGCCCTAAAATATACTAGGATACATTTACAATTAAAAAAAATGATTACAAAGTTATTTTATTACAGTAAAAAAATGAATATTTGTTAGTAGTCAAATTTACGATACATAAACAACCCCGTGACAATATTTTAACATAAGTAATCTAGGGTTGAAAAGAAATTTGTAACTAAGCCTATAATAAGTAAGATACCGTAAAAACACACGTTTACATAAATGTAATACTCATAAAAAAATAACTTAAAAACATTACGTTTAATGTGTAAACTAATATATTTTGTAAACTATATAGCCTATTTATTTAATTTTCACTATACTATTTTATTTTTAGGTTAAAAGTCATGGACACTGTTTACTTTTTACAATTATTTTTGTTTACTACTTTCTCCTGAAGAAACTACAAAAAATAATAAATCTTAATCATAGGTCTATTTAAATCCATTTTTTAAACTCTAAATATTTTAAATACATTCATTTAGGTAAAACTATTATTAATGTTCACTTTAAAATTCACTTAAGTTTTCTGTAACATTATACCTATAACATTTTTTAATTTGAAAACAAACCCAAACTTCTGTTATTCTATTAAAACAACAAAACTTTAGGAAAATGGCTCAAGATGGTTAGTGATAGTTTAAACCATATTTTTATGTTTGTAGGACTTGTTGTTTTATCTGTCATTCATGAATTAAATAAAAATGATCGTAAAATGACATAAGTTTAAACGATTTCTCATCTCAAATCTAATTTTATAAAAATAATAACTTCAAAATATCTATTATTATGTGTTATAGAACACTTAGCCTATATGTTTTTTTAGATTAAATTCGATTAACATATATAATTCTTTTTTTAAATTAATTCTTCATAAGAAAATATTAGGACTGCAAACAACAAACTTTATTAAATTTAATCGACTGCATTAGGTATTTCCAACATGGTGAATGTACAGAGGATACAATTTAACATTTTACTCAAATAGTTTAATTAAAGTTTCAAAAGAAAACAAAAAAAAAATATTTATTGAAGTTAAATATGGGCGCATTAGGTAGCTATGTTGGAAGTGGTTGGATGGGTATAAAACTCTGGCTTAGCATCACGTCACGCTGTAGGCCTACTCAACAATGTATGTGTACCTCAACTGACGCGAAGCAGAAGAAAGAAAGTTGCGCGCGCACCGAATAGATATGTATGTATATAGTACTTTTTCTGTAATAAACGGTTAGTTTTTGTATCTAAATATAAAAAATGTGTTATGTTATTTTTTTTAACTGGTAAATGTGTACAATTATTATAAGGATTATAAAACTGTAGGCCTATTTGTAAAAAAAATATGTATATAATTAAATTATTTAGAAGTTATTAATACTGTAATGAATAAAGTAATAATCGAAAAAGTTTATATCTATATGAAGCTGTACGAATCTGTATTCTTCTTTAAATGCGTATAAATAAATGTATTGATACGAGATTGTATTTATATTCACTAGTGGACCGGGCAATGCTTCGCTATTGCTTGATTTACCTAACCTAAAATTATATTCAGTTTTTGAACCAAATCAGTTGTTGATCAAAATCAGCTGTTGATCAAAATCAGCTGTTTTAAACTTTTCATACGAACAGCTGTTTTTTGTGCCCCTGATAAAATCAAAAGAAATCTTTCTTCTTCTTCCTTAAGATTGACCTTCCATAAGATTAACATGGCAACTTTGAGGGCCACTGGGGCGAAGCCCTTAACATACATTGAGCTCATTTTAAGGGAAGCACAACTTCAGAGTGAGCTCTGTAAAATGACACCAAAAACATCAAAATCGGTTAAAAACTCTAGGAGGAGTTCTACTCACAAAATAACCCCTAGCAAATTAATTATGTATGTATATATTCTTCTTTAAATGCGTATAAATAAATGTATTGATACGGGATTGTATTTATATTCATTTTATGTATTAACTTCTGTCGGCCAGTTCCGTTTTGACTGCCTTTTTTTTTTTTTTTTTAATGATGGTCTAATTACATCAACAATTTTAACTCGAAATATTTTAAATGCATGCATTTAGGCAAAACTATATTATCATTTACGTTAAAATTCACTTACGTTTTCAGCATATATTTGTAAATAACAACAACAGCAAGAAAAAACCAGACCGTCATTGAATGTCCACTAGCTATCATGTTGCAGTATTAGAACCCCTAAACATTCCTGTTTTTTCAGCTCATAAAATAAATTTAAAAATCGGCATACCTATAACGCTTCACAGAAATTTAAGACCACCGACATTGTTTAAGGGCTAGAAATTAAAATTTAAAAATTTACAACAAGGCGTGACGTAATATAAACGGTAGCTCTATGTGGCTCTGTCACATGTTAGCAACTCAAGAAATCTGTAACATTAACACCCGATAGCTATAAGTCCAATAATGTACCTAGTTAAACACTGCTTAAAGGAATAACCCTATTTATTATATACATAGATGGTATTTAAGATTAATAAGAAGTTATTACTCCTAATACAAAACAGTGTCAATTTTATATATTAGTAGGTAGGACGCGTAATGGTACATTTTTGGGCATCAACCATCTCTGTATTTCAAGATGTGTGGTCAATTCATGACCTAAATCATCCCATTGTAATTGTGTCTTTGATAAGTTATAATATTGAAGTAAATATACAAGAAGAAAAGAAAAATCATAAATGTAAACATTATATAATGCATCTATGTAATATATCTATATTGTAATAATTAAAAAAACTATCTTGTTTAACAAAATATGTCTCTATTTACAAATCTATATATATAAAAATGAATTGCTGTTCGTTAGTCTCGCTAAAACTCGAGAACGGCTGGACCGATTTGGCTATTTTTGGTCTTAAAATGCTTGTAGTAGTTCATAGAAGGTTTATAAGTAAAGAAAAGTTTGAAAAGTTTCCCGAAAAAGTTTCAAATTTGGAAGAAACTTAACAGCATTTATTGTATGGACTCAAAACCATAGCTCACAAAAACAGCTGTTCGTATAAAAAGCTAATGTTTGTTTACATGTATTACCATAGCAACATTACTTAGCAAATTTATAATCACTTTAATACTCTTCAAAACAAACAGCTTTTTAAGGTTAGATTGCAAAACTATAAACAAACACAAATAAAAATTCTTACAGAATTATAATTCAACTCAAACATTGGTTATTAAATATCTATATAGGCCTACTTGGAGATATGCTGCAATATTGTTTATATAAAATATATCACAACTATGAAGTTTTTAATACTTTTCAAAAGATATTTTCGCTATCAGTAATAATAATAACAAACAAATTATTTGACACCATGCATAACCATAAACATACACGAGTTTAATCATATTTTATTGAAAACTAAACAAACCATCTAAATTAGGCCTAATCTAAATGCCATTAAAATCTCACATTCGTAGCTTTATTTTGATATATACTGTATATTGTATATGTAAATACTAAACAATATATATCTTATACTAATTAGGCCTATACATTTAAAATTACAAACTCTATTTGAACCAGTTTGTTACATCCTAAATTAACGCGGATGTTACAAAGTGATTCATTATTATCTTTTCTACGACCCCCAGCTAATTTAAACCCTCGCTAAGAAAGGGTTAAAAGAAATTCGAAATTCGGGTTTGGGGAGGGGGGTCAAAGTTACTAAAAATCCCTATAAGAACGAATTGGAATGAAATTTGGTACGTAGCTTCCTCTAAGGCCGTAGGTGCTCGCCAATGAAATTAAGTAAAAGTCAAACTTAGTAAAAACTATAAATTAAAACGATATATTTAAAGCTTTTTCATGTTAGATAGTAGATTACAGGAATACAATTTTCAGTGCTTTCTTAAATAGCGTAGCCTTTTTTTCATGACCACAGTAGGATACGCTCGGGTATTCAACGAACACTTAAAAAGAATACAATTACGTCAAAAAGACTGAAAATACTAACAATCACGGGCAACGCCGTACGTCAGCTAGTATTAAATATAATGAGAAAGCTGTGTTAAATATACACGAGTATATTTTTGATAACTAATATTACCAATTTGTGGTGGTATTATAGCTATAACAAATTAAAGAAAATAGTTGTTATTAATACATTTAAAATCTTACCCTTAATCAGAAGATTTAATTATTTCTTTTCGTCCTCAGTTGTAACCAAATCACTGTTGTAAGGAGATAAATAAACTACTAACGAAACTATTATCAATTCAAACTGACTATTATTGTCGTATTTAACAAGCAGCCAAATAAAATATTAGTTAATTGTTCTATAATACACCTTTTGATTAAAATATTTTCTTAGTCAGCAAGACTGAGAATTCGTTTATTTTATTTGCATATTTTTACCAAAAACCGTATATTTAATTACATTATAAATTCATATATTTTTCATTAACATGTAACGGTAGTTCCCTTGTAGGAGCTATGCAAATGTAAAACTTCCATAATATAACAAGCTATATAATACTTGGACCAAATTTAGTATTCATTTAAAACGTTTCTTTACGTCAACCTTATTCATGATATTGCAAGAAAGTCTTTGTATTTTACTTAAAGCAATGTAATTATTAGTTGCAGACTTTCACTTTGTCTGTAAACACCCTTTAAGGTAAACATGACAGCTTCTTTAACAATATAATTAACTTTTTGATCAAAACAACCTGCCTATGAATCCATTTACTATAATGTAGACATGCTTTCTATTAATTTACAAAATCTTTTTTGGTTGGGGCCATTTTACTTTCACTTTAATAACACTTTTCGTATTTATTAAACGATTTAGTTAATAGTATGGATATAACAATGCTGTTTTACTAGTAACTCTAATCTGTAAACGATGATACAAAAATTGCTTAATCTACTTAATACATTGAATGTAACTAATTAAGTAACACATATAAAAAATTTGGCTTTCACGATGCCATTGGCGTATTTGGTTAGGTTTTGTGTTTTGACAACTTTTTATAAGCTTAGTGATTTTTCATCTTGGTTCTTGTTGTGTGATTAACCACATATGATTTTTCTGTAAGTTAATGACATTGGTAACGTTTCTACGTATTACGTAGAAGAAGAACAAATCTTCGTTAAGTCACCAAATGCTAGTACTTTTTTATAATATTTCCTTATCAAAATAGTGAATTAATTTTATTTGACAAAGTTAATATACAGAAAATATCTGATTTTGTAAAAAGGAAATTAAAGTTTGAAATTAGTAACTTGTTATTGATAAATAGATAGATATAGGCCTAGTCGATAAAATTAAAATTTTTCATACGGGAAAATGCCAAAATACGTTCTATATTTTTGATTTGCAAAATTTGTTTCTCAAAAAATATTATTAAAAATAGAAAGAGCTTGTGTAAGTGAACTTTGTATCAATATTGACTATGGAAATTCTAAATGTGCTACATTTATTTTACAACTTTGGCTTTTACAAAAAAAGTTCATGCTTTTATTTGGGCTCAGAAATTTTGAAAATCAGAAATATCAGAAATATTTTGATAGAAGCACAGAACGCAGCAATATTGAAGATCTAGCAAGGAGCTTGGAATTAGAAATGTTAACCTTGTAACTGAGTTTAGTTTCGTCAAATATTGTCTTAGTTGTGTTTGTAACATATTGTAGTACAATCACGAGCTCAGTGTTATTCTTGTTGGAAATAGCAGGTTAGTTACGTCGAAGTCCATATTTCCATATTATAAAATAATATAAGTAGTAAAAGCAGTTTGAAATAAGAATAATGTTAATTATTTTGAAATCTGTTTTTAAGCGAATTGCATTTTAAAATGAGTATTTGCTTGAAGTTTAAACAATTTGGGTCTGTAATAATAATAATATGCTTCGTACAAAAAACTATTTACTGTTATTTATCATAAAATAGAATTGAAAGTACATAATAATTCTATTATGTTATTTATCATATAATAGAATTGAAAATACATAATAATTTGTAACGTTTATACACTAATTTGCCCGACCTTATGCTTTCCATCATTCACCAATACATTGGGGCGTACATACACGCCTGCTTGTAGGCGCCACCGGCTTTTTGTAGTACATGACTTACACACCGCGCAGCACCAACCAGACCCGTAGTTTAACACGAGGGAGTTTGTAATACAAGTTCAGGGTAAAATTCGCCATTTTTTTCCTGATATCAGATAGACAAAAGACGCGGTCCACAAGCTAACGACTTGTCTCTTGTGCTTCACATCATGTAGTGAGATTTTCTTTTACCAAATGAATTATTAAGCTGTACACCAGAGAAATCTGGTTTAAGTTCCTGACTATAAGAACTTCTACAAGTAATGCCTAGGCAACTATAATTAAATATGAACATCATCTTCGCTACTTCAGTTTACCTTCTTTCTACGCTGTTTTAAAGAAAAGTGCGATCATTTAATTAATAAATTGTAATAAAAATAAAAAGGCTATTATAACAACATGTAAGACGAACTATAATCAGTATGAACTTTACAATAAATTAACAAAAACTTTAGTGACTCTCAGAAATTTAGAAAGGCTTTTAAAGAACTCTCATGTAATTAAAATAGCATAACTGTATAATATATATATATATATTAATAATTAAATAACAAGGGCGGTGAGGTACCTACTTTTAATACTACGGACCCCAAGGGTCAGAAATCAAATTTTCTTTTAT